>VXBL01009192.1:33078-53527 GCA_013400195.1 Aramus guarauna
AAAAAAAAAAAAAAATCACCCCACCAGCCATGCCAACACCCCCGGCTGCCCTGCAAGCCCCCCACGCAGCAGCCCTGGAGCTGGCAGCAGCAGAACTGCAGGTGACGCACGCCTCGGGGAAGACGTTCGGATCGGGGTGGCACCCCAGGAGCAGTCGCCAAGACCTCGGGACTCGTCACCAAGCTCTGGGAAAGGCTCAGGTCTCAAAGGAGCTCAGGCTGCTCTTCCAGCATCACACGACAAAACGGCTCCCCCGGCCCCTCCTGCCTGCCCTGCGCCCCGACCACCCCCAGGCAGCCACCGGCAGCTCTGCTCACCCCGTCCCGGCAGGTCCCTCGCTTGGTAGGACAGGAAAGCCGTCCCTGAGGGGGGGGAGGGTGTCACCTTCAAGGAATTTCTACTGCCCTTGAGATACTTTGCCTTACAGCAGAGGCGTGGCAGGAGGCTAAAAGGCTCCTGTGTTTGCCTGGGGTTTTTCCATTATAAATATGACCGGGGCTGCCCTGGGAGAGGAGAAACTGGAGACCGAGCGAGTGCCCGGACCGGCGGGGCACACGGAGTCAACCCCATCCAAACTGCTCACAGCTTGTTTTGGTCAAAGAGTCTTTGACGTGTGGAGGAAAAGCCCTCCTAAGCCATGCAATAAAACACCCAGAAAGCTGGGCTTTACCCAGGACTTCTCCTTAAATACCTCACTGCATCAAACGCCGCTGCGCAGCAGACGCTCCCGCGGTCCCCAAACGGCAGAGGCCCGTGCAGCACCTACCTCCATTGCCGCTGCCCTGGTGGAGCACGTGCTGAGCTTATTTTAAGGAGAAAACCCCTGTTTTCCAGCCCAAAAGTCCCATCTCAACAGGCCGACGCAGCAGCCAGTGCCGTACATACCATGCTGACCTCACCCAAGAACATTGCTCGTTGCTCGTCGCTCAGACATAAGCAATTAAAACAACGCGAGCTGCTCTCTCCCAGGGAGGGCTGGGCTGAGCCGTGGCATTAGCAGGACCCATCTCAGCCGAGGAGAGCAGAGGAGCCGCGTACCCTGAGCCCGAACCCGGCTGAGCTCTCGCTATCGCTGGTTCTTCGAAGCACTTGGGGCAGGGTGGGGGGGAGCAACAAGCTCCTGGAGCTGCTTAAAACCCCCTGTTCAGGTCACAGCAGAGAGGGGGGAGAATTGGGGGTGCTCACTGCCAGAGGCCAGCCCTACGGCCAGCTCATCCCGAAACCCCCCAGCCTCTCCTTCCCCTGCAGCGCTGGGGGCACGGGCAGCTCCTCGGCTTCGGGGGGAGCAGCTTTAGACACCCGTGCCGGGTCATGGGGACATCCATCCTGGAGCCACTCCGGGGCTGGATCGTGCAGCGCCAAGGCCACGGGGCGAGCTGGGAAGGGTGAGGCTTGGCAGCCAGCTACACGCTGGGCTGGCCGTATTTATGCTCCCGGTGGCCCGAGGTTTTTCTGGCTGCCAGGAGGGCGTCTGGCTGCCAGCAGCCCTGTCCTGGATGGAAAACAAGGTGCTGCTCAGCACCCCCAGCTCCCAGGGGCAGCGGTTTCATCCATGGAGCAGGGAGCTGGTGGGGAACAGGGCGGGTTGCACACAAGAAGGTAACGAACACTGCTCCACAATTAGCCCCCTAATTGGGCTTGGGATTTTTGTCTCTGTGTTGAAACAAAGCAGCCCAGGTAGATGGGCACAACCAGGGGCCACGCCACCGTGGGCTCATCACCGGGATGCAGCATCCTCCCGGCTCCTGCTCCGGGTGCCTCCACGGAGCATCCCTGTCCCCACTCCCGCCCCAGCCCCTTGTGCACCTTCCCCACAGCTCAGCACCCCGCTGGGGATGTCCCCCAAAGCCACCCCTCCGCAAAGCCATTGGGCCAGTGGCCAGGAGCACGCGGCTGCCAAGAGCCACCTGCCCAGAGCTGGACAAACTCCTTGGTTTTGTTAGGAGACTCCCGGCCAAACGGGCTGCGTGACGCAGCAGCCGTGACTCAGTCCAGCAGCGGAGGAGAAGGAGAACAAGTAAATACACAGCCCTGGTCCCATGAGGAAGGGCCGGATGCCCCCTGCGCACAGGCAGCTCCAGATGCTTCCTCCGGCACTGGGGACAGCGGGGCTGTTTGCATGGGGAGGAGGGGAAGAACCAGGGCTCACGCCCTTACACGCTGGGGGAAACTGAGGCACGGAAAAAGGTTGTGCATCACCCAGCAGGGTAAGAACCAGACCTCCTGCATCATGGATCAGTGTTCCCCACCACTTCCCGGTGGGTATCCCTGGGATGGAGAGGGGCAGGGCGTAACCCAGCACTCAAAATTGCTGCTCACTCGAGCGGAGGACTTGGCAAATTGTGGCAGCACCGTGTCCCTGATGGGCAGATTGGGGCTGCACGGGACGGGGCACTGCCGGGACCCAGCACAGGGCCCAGCCCCACGCTCGGTGGGTCTCCCCGCTCCAAGGGTCACACGCAGGAAGGACAGGAAAAGCCATTTTCAATAGCACAGCGCGGCGTGAGCCAAAGCTTTAGGTCAAGCCCGGTGTCCTACAGCAGCTTGGTAAGGGGACATTTGGGTCTGATCTGGTCCCCACAGCCGACAGCACGGGGACCCCCAGCCCACCACCCTGCCCTCACCCACCCCAGGTGCCACCCAGGGCAGCCCCATCCCATGACACCAGTGATACAGCTCATGCCCAGCACCACTCCGGATGTGCCCACCGAGGCAGCAGAAACTTACGGGGTGCATGGCCGCCCGGCGTGTGGGTGCACAGCAGCGGCTGCCTCGCCGTCTCGCCGGGGTGCTCAGCCCAGGCGCCTTCCCCAGCGCTGCCCAACTCTGGTTTCTCACTCAGCAAAGCCCCACCCCGCTCAGTCAGCAAAGTCCTCACCTCCAGCAGANACTGTGCCGTGCACCGAGGCAGGAGCCTGGGGACGCGGAGCCATCATGTCTTTTTGATCTCATTTGTTTTTCAGCCCTTGTGCTGAGACAGCAGAAACCTCCGGGGCTGCTGAGCCAGAACTGAACCCCAGGCCAGAGCAGAGCTGGCTGCCAGGATCCCACCTGGATGTGCCCCCCTGGGGCACCACGGTTTCCCCACGCACCCCAGCTCATCGCAGCCTTGGCTGCAGACAAAGGCCCTGCCATCCCCGCGAGCCCAGCCTGTCCCCAGCTCCTCCACCCTCCAAACCTTGTTTCTCTCCCCCCCCACCGCCCTCCTCCAGACCCACAGCAGGAATACGGCCCCGGAGCACCCACAAGTCATCCAAGGGCATCGCTTGCACCCAGCTTGGAGCCGGGCACTCGTCTCCTTCCACCATGGCAACTTACCCACAGCATCCAAACAGAGACGACGACCCTTCCCTTCCCCTCCATCCCATCCTATTTATCCACACGGAAGCATGGATCCCATTTCCCTCCTCTCCTCGCTGGCCTCGACCTCTCCTACCTTCAGAAAGGTGCCAACGTCCCTTCCCAGGCTCTGTCTTCTACAAATCCCCCAGGTGCCTTCCAGCCCCAGCTGTGGGTTCAGGTGGAACCGCCGGCCTCGGATATGTCCGTGAGGACAAAGGTGGCCTCGGAGAGATACGGTAGAGCAGGAGGCAGGTAATGACACCCGGAAGGAGAGGAAGAGACATCCGCAAGCACCTGGATATGCTGGCTTTCGCTTTTCCTACGCCGTTTGATTTTTAAGTCCTTAAATTCCCGTCACGGGATGCCAGTGGCTCTGTCCCCAGGGGGTCCCAGGGAGCTCAGCGGGGACACTGCCCGCATCGGAGCAGGGGCAGTCCGGCAGTTGCACCCGGGCAGTGGCCGGAAGATGCTGGGACAGCCACGGGAGCCGGGGCGGTGCAACTCGGCAGACGTTTGCAGATATAATCACAAGTGGTAAGGAAGGGACGTGGGGCTCGGTGGCTCACGTGGGATGTGGAAACCACCAGCAGCAGCTGCAGGATGGGGAAGGCTTTTCTCAGCGCAGACACCCCATGGCCCACATCCCAGCACAGGAAGGAACTGAGGCTTGGCCCTTCCTGTGCTTGCAGAAAAGGGAAAGGTGAGGGGCCATGGTGCTCAGCGCAGCCCTGGGGGTCCCCAGCACAGCCCCACCATAGAAACATGCCTTTGGGAAACACACGGCACTACTACAGGGTGCAGCAGAGCCACCAGAATCCCCCTTTTGTCCCCACATGCCACCTCAGGGTGCAGAGCGAGGGCAGGATTTGACCTTCACCAGGCACATCCATGAGCCTGAGCAGGAAAGGAATCCAGAGCCAGGATGCAGCCTGCAGTGCCCACCGCCACGGGGGCCTGGGTCCTCTTGTCCCACCAGCCTGTCCCGTCCCCAACCTCATTTTGCTATGGGGCAAATCCCAAATGCTGGTTGGGGTGCTGGAAAAGGGCCTCCCCACCCGCACCCCCCCTGCAAGGGGCAGGGCATGACCTCAGCACCCAGGAATAACACACGCCTCGGCACCCAGAGCCGCTCACAAACTCCCCTCTGACCCGAAACCTGGTGCTCGCACTCTCCGCTCGTTGAATTATTATTTTGCCTGGGGAATAATAGACAGGTGGGTTAAAGGAGGCTAAAAGACACATTTTTGCTTGTTCTTGGAATAAACTGGAGAAGAGAGAGAAGCCCCAGGTGCAAAGGCTGTTTCGAGCGGGGCACGCTGCTGCGCAGGCACAGACCCAGCCTGGGGGGTCAGGGAGCACCAGTGTCCCCAGTTGGGGCTGGAGCTGAGCACTGGGGTGGGACGAGGGGACCCACCGCAGGTACGCACAGCACCCAGCCTTTGCCCTGCCCCGGCTCAGCTCCCATCTGACACCTGATCACTGGCAAAGAGAGAGGCAGGGTGAGGTCAGGGTGGTGGCCAGGCCTCCATGTCTGCCCTGGGGAAACCGGAGAGCCGGGCCAGATCCGCTTACAGCCCTTCCATTATTCAGGAGCCCAAGCAGGACAAAGCAGAGGTAAAACAGGGCCCCACGCTGCAGGGACAGCATGGGGACTCCGGCCTTCGCAATGCCAATCTGGGGACCCTTTTGAGTCACGTCCTACAGGAAAGTGATTATTGTACACCAAACCGCAGCCTCTCCTGCCCGGAGCCCGGGCAGGGACCAGTTGTATCACAGCCTCACTGCATCCCACCCCTGTAGAACACAGAAAAAGATTTCTTTTTGGCAAGGAGCCTTCAAGAGAGGGTGGGTGGAAACCCCCCCTGCTTGGGGCTGAGGTCTGGCCAGGAGTCAGTCACATCACTGAGCAAACCTCAACGCAGGGTTCCCATGCTCCGGGTAAGGAAGGAAGGAGGAAACACGGCGCCCTGCAGCCCTACACGTGGGCAAGCCGAGCCCAACCTCCACAGCACCCCTGCCGCCTCGCTGGCCTCCCCACACAGATCCCAACAGGTCCCTGAGCCCTGCTGAGCAGCACGGCTCCATCACTGGAGCCATCTTAAGGTTTGCTACTTGCAAAGGAAATGATTTTTCAGTCTTTCTTCTACATTTTATACATTTCAGCCTTGAAAAGGGCTGGCATGGGAGAGGCACCTCTTGGGGTTAGAGGCATCTGTCCATATTTAAATATCCTTATTTGAAACCAGCAAGTCTGTTGGTAGCAGGAAACATCCCATCCACCAGCATCCTGCCGTGACAGCCTGTGCCACCCAAGGACCAGTTGTCCAGAGAGAGTTACGGGGCTGAAAGCCACTCGCCTCTGCATCAGAACATTAAGCATATCCTGGACACGCCATATGCCTGATGAAACATGTCAGAAACATGCAACCCAAAGATTCATTCTGTCCTTCTTCACACAAGCAAGAGCAAGGCACTGGGTGCTGTTCCCATCCCCACTCAGCTGGAGCAGCTCTCCAGAGGTGAGGGCAGAGCTTTACACAGGCACCAGCCCGCTCCGTCCACCTGACACTGAGCCCAGAGCCAGGAATTTAACATCTCTGCCTCCCCTCCTCGTATCTGTATCTTGTGCACAGCACAAGCAGCAATCACCAGGCACATGGCCCTGGCATAATTGTGCAAAACAGAGCTCTCGGGGTACATAGCGGAAAATGCCTCGAAGCACACTCTTCAAAGCGCCTCCAATTCCACAGAAAACAGGCTCCGGTTGAACAGATGCCTCCCTAGGGAAGCGTACACCAGCGGAGAAGGAGCCCTGACCCAGGACAACAGGTAACTCTGCAAGCCGACAACGTTCCACTTACTAAACTCCAGTGGAGAAACTCCACCACGTGGACCACTGAGGATTTGTCACTGATTTCAGCGGTATTTAACCCCACCACAAAAAGATTGGTATTCACCCACTGCCCTGGAGCAACTTCCTTGTGCACGAGCACTGCGGCGTGCGGCACAACACTCGATGGAGTGCTGCAGCCTCTACAGGCAGCTCCAGCACTAACGTGCTGTCCTTCCTCTCCTGCACCACAGACAACCACAACTCAGACCAGGATCCACTATTATGGGAACTGGCTTCATTATCACAGTTGCAGCACTTTTCTTGCCTTGTATCTCTACTTCGACTAATCTAAACTTAGCCCTTGGCATCACATGATTAGCAGCAGAGAAAAAGAGGAATTGTGAGGCAGTTTTTCCAAACACGTTTGTTTGAAGTCAGCATCAGAGAGCCTCTAATGCAGATGTCCTCGGTGGCGATTTAGAGGATCATGGGGTATTTGCGTATTAAATTCAAACTGGCCAAACTGCCTCTCCTTCCAGGAGCTTCACTAAACATTATACACAGAAAAGTGCTCAGTTACTCCTGCTTGAGACAAGATCTGATGCGAAACAGGACTGAGGAGCTCATCATCAGGCAGCAAAACTCAGCCCAGGGTTGGTATTTTCACTGCTGCTCCTGCTCAGCCTGCCACCACTCCTCCACCAGACCCCAGCCCTCAGCAGCAAGACGTTCACCTGCTGAATTAAACCTCCAGCCCAACTCGTTCTGGACACGACAGACAGGCCTAGCCTCTGTGCCCCTCTCCCTCTCCATCAAGCCAGAGCCACAGAAAATTTCAAGGCTGCTTCTTCCTTACAGAAATTAATTTGTTTAGTCAAGAAGCCTATCACTGATTGCTCCTGGGCTTTCCAGTGTCAACAGGCCAACACTTCTCCACTGCTCTGAGAAAAGACAGTCAAGTCCTCCATGACTGCTTCAGCTATTTTAGTTTATCCCCTCCATCTGCTCTCCCTCCGTTTATTGTCTCTGAAAAGCACCTTCTGGTTTTAAAGGTTTAGATCTTCTTTTCAAAGAGGCAACATCAGTGTGAGAACCTGCAGTGTCTTTACAATCAAGACTGACTTTTGCCTTAGAAATCCTCTTTGAAGTAATTCCTTTGTTTGATCATTTATGCTTTTTTCTTTCCTTACACAGCTGTCTGTTGGACTGTGCATTACCATCATTGCTGATCACTGCTGCTCTGCTTACTGCTTCTCAGACACTGAGATACCACACTGTGTTTGAATGCAATCATGCTGCCGTAAAACAAACATGGATATTATTTTTTTTTTGTAAATTGTTTCTGGTCATATTAAAGCTGGAAAGAAAAACCTCCTGCTTCTTCCCAAAAAGAAAACAGGACCACTCTCATTAGCACCAAAAGGATTTTAAATGAACAGTTCCAGGGAGCTCCTTTCAAATCATAAAACGTGAATTTTACATAAAAGTGTGTTTACAAATAGTTTCTGCTTTACACTCAGCTCTGCCCATCACTGACCAGAAGTTATATACATACAGACTAGCTCAGTAGCTTCAACCACTTGCAAGGAGACTGCAGAATTTATTTAAGAAATAAAAATAGGATTTCCTGGTTCCTAGAAATTCTCTTCAACCTGCCAGATTCAGTCACCTGCTGGCTCCTGCAGACTCAGGAGAGCACTAAGCTTTTGGAGAGAAGGGGTACTGAGGGTGCCACCAATCCAGGAGCCGCACGCTATGCACAGGGTCCAGCACAACCTGCACTCCTTGGTCGAGCCGAGGTTTCTTGCCATTGCGAACTGGGGCGTCCTGGAACACCAGGCGCACACGGTGATGCCTCATGTCTGTGCTCACATTGATGGTGAACTGCAAGAGGAGAGACAAGGAGGCACTTCAGAAAAATCAAAGTGATAAATAGAGTTCTTAACAGAAAGCTTTTAGATTATTTAGTTCTTCTAAAGTGTACAAGTCTCAGGTATGTCAGGTGCTGGCAGAGTTACAATCAATCTACAGCCCCGAATTCAAACCAGTTCTGTCTGGCTGACAACCCCAAGTAGTAACACCAGAAGTGAACCTGAGAGCAAGTGGCTGTCAGAAATCTGGAACTCACTGCTCTGCTCTTCAGTGAAGCCAGACCGAACCTCTCTGGGGTACAGGTCGCTTTGAAACCCTGACAAGTACCGCCACACATGCTGCCCCACACTGTACTACTGCTCTCGCCTAAGCACAACTGCTCTGCTGCTGTCTGGAGCTGAGTTTGTGGAAGTTGGTTCAAAAGCTGCTTTCTCCCAGCAATCAGCAGTCAGGGACCATATATACACATTGCAAGAGTTTGCTCTTAGGTCTTTGCTCTCAGAACTTTTTGCTGTAAGGTAGGGAGATACTTTCTTGAGGAGGGAAGATCTCCTGTACTGACAACTGATATGCCTCCAGATGCTGCACAGCCACAGCAGATTCTTGGTACCCTCAGTATTTGCTGCACCAAATAGGCATGAGCTGATGGAAATGCAGAAGTTAAACTGAGGAGATCCTCAGCATTTCCTCTGATTGTTAACCTTAAGACTGCCAGAATGGGTTTGTTGACGCAGCAGACGCAGCGGTGTGATTTACACAACACCAGTGAGGTGTCGTCTTCATCTCCTTACAGAAACTGCACGGGCAGATTTCCCAAACACTTACCAAGGTGAACGTCATACCCATGACTATTGGCACGAATATGAAGTTAAAAGTGGTGATCTGCAGTAGACAGCAATCCTGATCCGGATTTGTATGGACTTCTTCATACTGAATCGGTGGCTGAAGACCTTTGCAACACTTGCTCTTAAATCTGGGAGACTTGAAAGAGAGAGAGACTTATTTAGCTAAGCAGGAACCTACGATTAGAGTTGGCTGCTTCTCACCACATTCCTACGTTTGGGCAGAGCATTATACACACAATAAAAAGCCATCGCTCAGAACAGGCAGTTTGCAGGCTCATTTCTTTAGAGGGGAAAGCTGCAGAAATCCCAAGGTACCATGGGGTACCTTGCTTCTCCTCAGACCCATTACTGGAGGTTTTCATTGGCAGTGGTGGCTTGCTTCACTTCTCTGGGAAATCCTTCCAATGGTAAAACAAGTAGTTTCAGATTTTGGTCTCCTTTTTGATCACCAAAGTCAAATAGTCTGGTTTTTGGTAATAATCAGTAGCGATGACCCAAAGATTAGATTATTTGGGGTAACAAATGAGCCATATCTTACAGTGGAGAAAGGATACCAAATGAGGAATTAAAATGAGGAATTCTAAGTGCCTTGGTAATACAGACTGAAGCCTGAGTGTAGTCTCAGAATGTGCTTTAGTTTATCACAGGAGTCAAGAGTTTCTATTTATTGTCTAAACGCTTAAAAAAAAAAAAATTAACAGTCATTCTAGTTCTTCTTTCATACCTGCTTTTTGAACTTGAAGTTGAATTCCCACATTGCTTCTTGTCTGTTCCCTTCAATCTTTTTGCACCAGAAAAGCAGACACTGAGGTGGAAAAAAAAAAAGAATCACGAATTTATGAAACCCTTAGAGGCATGACTTTAAATAAGTTTTAGCAGAGCATAAAAGCTTCCAATTACAAATACAATTATATAGAAGCAGTGAGGAGCCATTTATTCAAATTAATTATGTTCAAAGAACACACTCAGCAGTTCAGGTGTCTCAGTTTCAAATTGGCCAACTCATCACACAACCAGATGACACAACACATATAGTCACTGACGTGCTAAAAAGAAAAATCCCATTGTGCAATTTGTGCCTTCCATAAGGCAGAGATGAGTGGTAGAGATTCACCTATTTCCCCCACCCAAGAACTAGACTCCAAACAAGACTAAGGCAAGGAACAACTGAAAAACAGAATAAGGGTCAAGAAGGAGAGGATCCAGAAGGAAATGCAAAGACCAATACATGAGCTATGAGGTGACAGATAAGAAAGTTCATAAGCCACTGCGGTGTCAAAAGGTCTTGACATCACTAGGCACCCACTGTCATACTTCAGAGTATAGAAATACTGTCAGGACAGCAAAGTATGATCAACTCGCTGTCCCTTTTCGAAAGAAAATGAGAAAAGGGCCTCAAGACAGCCTAAGAGGTAACCAGCGCTGCCCTCCCTTGCAGACATACACCAAGAGTCCTCCAATGTAAGCCAGTTATCACTGTGTGGTCCAAAGGATCCATCCCAGCATGCAGCACTTGTTCTAGGGCAGGAGTCTCAGCAGAACTCCTGTATTAAACAGAGTAGGAAAGAAATTCCCTGCCTGCCAGTGAGTAGAAGCAACTAGCCTTCAACAGCCAAGAAGGGAATCTGGTAAGTTAATTCAGCCATCACTGAAAGTGCTTCCACACCACAGATGCCAGCCCACCACAGATGGTCTTATCTTTTAACACTCTCAGCAGGAAAAGGAAGAATCATACGGGTAAAGACAACTCCCCATGACCCATACAGTATCTCTCCCACACCAAGAGAAGGCCTGACTAGGTTGCAGGGCGAAGCACACATTTAATTGCATTCCAGGATAGCGTGACCCCAAATGAAAAAAAAACCCCAGAGCCAGCCTCCACGGGGGCTCTGTGATACAAGGTGATACAAGACCCTCTACTTCAACTCTGAGTTATGTCCACAAACAAGAGTCCTTAAAGGACCTTTATCTCAACAATCTTCATGAGGTGAACAACACAGCTATGTGGAGTCAAGCTCAGAAACATGCATCAAGTAACCTCCACCTAGGAGGAGGTGGCCCTCAGTTCCCCCCCTCTCCCCCCGATAAAAATGTTCTCCAGATCTTTTTTAACTCAGGTGAGCAGCAGATGCTGCTGAGTTTAATTCCACCATCAGTGGCATTTGTAGTTCACCTGCAAAGACAGCCTGGTCTAGCAACTGGTTTGGTCATGGCAAGTAGTGAAGCACAAAACGGTCAGTACCTCCTAAGGGGCAGAGGATGTTGTCCACGGGTCAGCCGTCCTGCCCTTCAGACGCGCCGTACGGCCTGCCGCTCCACCAAAAATAATGGGGGTGTCTTTAAAGGGCAAACACTTCTGCTGACACCATAACGGCTCCAGTGTCCCACACAAGCTAGGCTAGGGAAAGAAAAAAGGAAATTAAAGAGGAAAAGCTAGATTTGATAACACCCGGGTCTGGGGTCTCCTCTTGCCACATGCAGTTTATGTAGGCGTTTGCCATTAGTTTCAACGACCCGTAAAGGTATAACCAAAGCCCAGGAAAGCAAGAATGTGGGGAGGCAATGTCAGATCCTCCTCCGTACCCACTGTGCCGAGGCATTGCTGTGCACAGTAACACAGGTGGAGCTCAGTCTTGCAATGCAGTAATACAGCAAGACCAGACTCAGGATGGCTCTTTTGTGCTCCAAGGCATTAGGTCAAACCTCTATTGTTCTAACAAAGCCTTGTCATCATTTAATTTCCTTTTTTTAAAAGCCGAATAATAAAAGACTGTACTTCAAGAATCTTCCTCAAAACATTAGTACAGTAGAAGCACTAGCAGTGGGCACCAAAGCCGTTATGATGTCAACATGAATGCTTCCAAAATGCCGACCCTGCCAGCATCATCTCAGGGTTTCTAGCTGTTAACAGCCACGCTATCAGATCCAAGCAGCAGAAGGCAGTTAGACTCAGAAGGACTAAGGTTAAGTTGGAATTTCCTAGAAATGTTTTGCTTTTTATTTTTGAAGAAAGATGATACCCAAACTGGGGACTTGAGGAGAGAATGAAGAGCTCTGGATGCAGAGATAAGACTACACACAGAACTGTGCACTTTTCTCCTGCTCTGCAGCACCACCTGCTTGTGTTACTGCCAGATGCTCCCTAAGTGGTATGACAGTTTTTTCCAGTATCCACCCAGGGATAAGAAGGAAGAAAGTAGGGATGATGTCACATACAGAGAGATGAGGTTGCTCTATTTTGCATGGAAAAGAAGGTCCAACTGTTGAACCAAAATGACTTCAGTTTGGCTCAAAAAACCTCATTCAACAGGTTTTTGACTTTGGATTTGGAGGATGGAGAATTCACATTGTTGCTTAAGCTGCTCACAGAGTATCAGCCAGTTGCAAGTTAAAACCAAACAAGAGACACAGAGGCATTTCAGAGTTAACGGTCAACAGCAATTAAAGAGGAATGGATATGCAAGTGCTCCAAGCTGGGACAGCAAGGGGAATTGCCTGCCCACACCAAAGACAAACCCTTTACAGCCCAACACAACCGCAGCCCCAGTCCCAAAGCAGACATTTGCCCTGCACATTTGCCATGCTCACAACCTCACTGCCCTCCCTCCCCCAGACACCAAAGACGATGGATGACCTACAGGAATGTAGTATGAAATAACTCCCTTTCAGATGCTATCAGTGTCAATTCTGGTATCTCTCCAGATGGCTGCTATGGAGAAAAGATGTATTCTGGCAGACAGCATCAGAATAAAGCAGAAGATATAAAAGCTGATCCTACTGCAACCTCCTTTCAGCAACAAATTTGCAGCAGAGGAGGGAACAGCTGCAAATATCCCTAGCGGTTCTGACATTCAGTGAAGCAAGTGCCTTTTTGCTGACTACAAAGATGTTATGGTAGGACTTAGGCAGAAGTTACCCAGCAGAGTAACTAGAATCCTCTGTAGTAGCAACTATACAGACACAAGTAACCAGCATACTTTTTAAAATCACTATTCAGAGTTAGTAACCATCCTACACTCATGCTTCACTGGTGACCATATAAAGATTATCTATTTTTCTTCTAGAAAGAGAACAAAAATCAGAAGGAGCAACATCTCAGAAATATCCAACTTCCTTAGCGATTCCACTTACTCTGGAATTTTTTAAAGTGCTGGGAGTACTGTCTGGAATAGCTGGATTCCTGGAGACTCGAGACGCAAAAGGCTCATACATGTGGTACAGTGACCGGATGACACACGCACGGAGACAGTGCAGCTTCTCCATGGACTCTGGCCGCAAGCGGAGAGGCAGGTATGCATCCAGACTGTAGTGCCTGAAAAACCAACAACAAACCCAACAGATGCTGAAGGGTCAGAATGCCAGAGACGTGCAGAAGAGAGCAACGTTGAGAGAAAACGGAACATCTGATTGACCAGAGGACCTCTTGTCAACTCTGAGCACCACAAGGGTGTTGTACTCCTCTATATGAAATTACATGACAGTCAAAGACTTTACCTGTATCAGACAGATCTCCAGCACACACATAAGCATATCATGCTACAATTCCCCAACAATCCGTCACAGACAGGATGCCCAGAGAGACCAGATGGTCTCTTAGCTGCAGGATGCACCAAGGCATGTAGATTCCTGCAGTTTCTCAAGGACTCACTTTAGCTGAGCTCGACTGCATGCTTGCAGACAACTGCCTGAGCAGTCTGACTCGAGGGTCATTCTTTGATCAGATGCCAAAGGAGCTTTTGCTAGGGAACGTCACACTAAAAAACAGGGGCAAGGATGATCGTGGCTGCTATTTGCTCTGTATTCTTGCTGCTTGCACCTCCTGGGTAACAGATACAGAAGCGTAAAGAAAACATTCTGTCCTGAAGGAAAGTCCAATTGGCATGCACCAGGACAGAAGGATTTGCATCAAGTTTTGACCACCTCTTAGCTCCTCTTCTCTTACTTTATTTATAGTTTACTTCTGCTACTGAGGCAGCTCCGAAATACCTTAGTTTCTCTCATGCCACCCTAATTACAGAAAGGTGACCATGATCAAAGCCTGAGGCAGGGCAAGTTTTCTGTCAGTGACGTTTGCCTGTCTTTCAGGAAGGTAACAGCACGAACTTTACCATAAGCGCTTTGAGGGCTTTTCACACAAAGCAGACTGTTACAAACACGAGCGTGTAGGCCACGGCAAGTCAAAAAGCACACGTTGCTTTGAGATTTTATACAGAGCATATGGGAATATGCCACAGATCCGTTCCCAGACCCAAAGCAGATGCAATATACCACAACCCCTTGCCAAACAAGACCCACACCACCAAGTCATATGCAAACATTTTAGGTCTCTAGCCTATAGGGGAATATTCCCTCATTTGCAGCTCTGCAGAGAGCTGGTCACTGCTGAAGCCTCCTACAAATAGTTTAAAAAGTCTCTCAACTCTCACCTCCTGTAAAGCCTGGTCCAAAAGGCGGCAGTGCAAGTAACAGTCCAGGCTTTCTTGCAAATTAAAGAAAACCGGACAATGTCTTCAGGGCGAATGTAGGAAGCCAACAGCAGCCAGATATCAATGGGGTATTCTTCTCCGCCACCTCCATCAGGATTTTCTAAATGCAACAAAGGTATGTTAGTGTAGTAAATAACCTCATTACCAAATCACATCTAGAGGTGTGTGCTTTACTACTGGTAGCCCAGGGTAAGCAGCTGAAACATGTATATACACACAGTCAGCCAAACAAGCCCAAATTACTGCAAATTCATTGTCACTGCTACCATTTTTCATCAGCATGCACTTGCCTGTCCACACAACCATCACACTTTCCCTTTGCTGGATATACGTCATCATTTATCCCTGCTGCTGCACTGTTTGTACATGTATGCAAAGTGGCAAATTCAAACAATAATTCGGGCTGAAAGGGTTCTCTGGAGGTCTCCAGTCCAAACAGCCCAGCTCAAAGCAGGTTGAATTAGAGCACATCGCTTTCTATCTTGTCCAGTCAAGTTCTGTCTGTATCCAGGGATGGAAACCCCACAGCCTTTTTGGACCCTTTTTCAACGCTTGACCCTTTCACAGCTAAAATACAAGACATAAGTGGAAAAATAAAAATTGGATGGATACAGAGGCAACTTCATGTAAAGGAGGGCCAAGCTCATGCATTTCTGTTAAAACTGCTCATTTAACAAGTCATCAAAAAATGCTTTACGCTAGAAGTCCCTGAACATTAAAATGTTGCCAAGCTTGTCAATTCTTTGTTCAAACGGTCACAATAGGAGCTTTGCTAGGGAGGGCAGGCAATTCTCTTCTGCAATTCCTCTAATGGCTAATCAGCTGCTTTTCTTAAATCTGCAATTTAATTAAAGCTTCTGGGATGGGAAACTTTTAATGCAATTCACAGATGAACAGAATGGCCTGTTCTTCCCCTCAGGTGTCAGAACTGTTCAACCAGAACAGAAGATTCAGAAACTCCTTTCACTCCTGCAGTTTTTAAGTTAATACCACACATTTTTCCACAGACATTGCTCCAACTTTAGGAGAAAAACTGCTTTTAACGGATATAAATAGCTAAACAATGCTGAACATTAGGAACATTAAGAAAAAAAGAAAACTGACAACTTGCACAGACTGCTAACAGAAAAAACTGCTGCAAGGTTTGTGACCAAGTGGCATAAAGGAGATGTTTAAGAACTTGAAGGTGCCAGATCTAATTCTGAGATAGCAGGTTAATAACAAAGGGCAGTACCTTATCCTCATGTGATAATTGCTCCGTTCATTGCCAAGGAAAGCTCTGGATGTGATCACTTCCCTACATTACTACAGATTTATGGCAGGCACACCCACACCAGGCTGTAGCACCCACTCTGCTGTTTCAGCTCTGACTCAAGCAGCCATCAAACTACACAACTGCTGAACTGCAGAGTGCAGCCAGAACTATCACTGGCCTATTACCATTTTTTCTTCCCTAAACATGTAGCAGAAATAAGTCAGACAAGGTTGTGGCAGAACAGAATACTGTCTTTCCAAACTTGCACCTCCCATAACCCTAGCCACTCAGATATTCTTATTTTCCCAGGATTCTGAAGGATGTCTCAATAAAAGAGATTAAACTCCTACCCCAGAGGAGTGCTGTGCATCTGCAGTCTGTGGTGGATGTCCATGTGTTACATAAATTAGTATCAGCATTAATAAAGCTAAGTTTTTCTTAAGCTGAAGAAATCAAATTAGAAAATTTCCTCTCAACCTAAAAGCAACCTGTTACTACAAACTCCTGCAGGATTCCACAGTGCAGCAGAACAGTTGCACATCGCTTTCTATGGAGTTACACAAAGCATCAACGCTGAAGGACACATCTCCTGGAAATTAACTTACTATGATGCCACTAGGGCCACATTCACTCACTTGCTGGAAAAAAAGAGGCCTCTACATCCATTTGTAACAAGCCACAGCCCTGGAAACATCCTGAAACAGAGCGTGGATTTTGCCAACAAACACACCACGGACAGCAGCATTGTTTTTTACCCCCCCAGAACAAACCCTGCTTTCACCAACATGCATTCAATGAAGTAACAAAGTCCAGTGGCAAAATTTCACAATTCTTTTGAAGAGCAGCATTCATTTTCCAAGGTTGAAAGAAGTTTACTGAAAGCCACCAGCTCTCAGGCCTTGATTTCACGCCCAAGGCTATGCCTTTGTGAAAATACAACACCTCTGGCAAGAGTCCCAGGAGGTTTAAAAGTGGTTTAACCCTCGGCATTCCTTTGTGCACACACAAGTTACAGAATGCCCCACGACTACCTGTAAATAGCAATCAGTAACATCACACATGCAGAAGATGCAGAAGCAGCCCACACAAAGCCCCCCAGGAGAGGCTGGCAACTGTACCTTTGTGCCTTTTGCTCTTCTTTTTTCTAGACGCAGTTCGCCCATTGATGCTTTCCTTTGTATCCATTTCATCACTGCTGTCACAAGACTCTCCCGATACAGAGAGAACTTCCTCAGCAGGAACACAAGAAGCTTCCAAACCACAGAGGGATTTGACTAGAATGACAAGCAACGACACAGTAGGTATACCAGCAGAGCTAAAAAGGTGATCCAAGTTCAGGAGTTACTTCAGTGGAACCGCTGCTGGAGCCACTGCTAAGAAGCGACAAGCTAACTGCATTAGAGCTGGTGAGTGACACAAGCAAGTAAATCCTGGGCGCAAGGATTACCTTGTCAGAGGAAGATTAGCATGGGTGACTGAATTGGAATGCAATTATACAACCTCTTGTTTTAAAGAATGAACAATGAGGATGATTACCAGCACATTATGCAGATGATCCCATTGGTTGAGCTGAAGCTGTTTACAACTGTGAATATAACAACAGGCTCTTTTCTACAGTGCTAACTGGTTCCCCTGCATACCAGAGCTTCCTTGCATGACCACCGTTCAGTCTGTATAGAGCCAGCACCTACTCTGTAATTGTTCTGTGAACACAGAGAAGATACACTCCCTTCTCAGCAGGATAAAGAGATCCTGTGGTCAATGACACACAATCCATCACACAGGACCTCCGCTTACCCTAGAATTTAGTGGAGGGAAAGACTTTGGCCTAATGAGGAAAACAGTGAGTCGAGTCAGTTGGGTTTAGGGTTTTTTTTCTGCCTCTGGGGAGATGTTTAGACACATCCCTGTTAGGAAATATTATTTTAAAACTTGATCTGTAAACTGAGAGCTCATTAGGGCAGAAAAATCCACGTGCGAGGCAGTAATGACAGTCTTGAAAAAGAAAGGTGGGGCTCTATGTTACAGCTGCGTGAGGCACTGTCATATAGACAGCATTGTAACAGCATCACAAATGCTTTGCAAACAGTCTGTAAAATTCATTCAAGAAAGTTGAATTTCTACCTAATGTGCTTGGGTGAAAAAGAGGACTTCTAGTAGGAGATGCTTGACCATGCCAGGAGGTCTCTCTTGCTGCTCAAGCTTTTCTAACCTAGCACAAACTGAACCCCGGGAAGGTTTTGTATATTACAGTTACAATCAGCAGAGCCACCAGAGAGCCAGGCATGCTGTTTGAATTAAAGGGACAGTGTGGTAGGGGAAATAAAAAAATTCAGGCAAGATGTTCTCATTTCTAACCACAGAACAAGGTTTTGAAATGGTCATACAGCAGAGGGAACGACCGTCGTAGGATAGAGTTTGACTGTACTCACTGACTAGAGATACTTTCAGTGCTTTGCTAAAACACTTCTACTTTGCTTTGCAGCGTTTACTCTGTAAACTGTATACCTTCGCTACAGTGGTATCTACACTGTCAAATCATACTGCCCTCGCTACATGAGAAATAAATGGGAACATTACTGACAGTAAGTTATGACACCAAATACAGCCAAGCAAGAGAAGACAACAACTGATGGAGACCCATCACATGCCACAAAGGAAAGATCAAGTCCATTCACACGCTGAATCACACTGCATTGCAATTTTGCAGAGAGACATCCTCTCTTCAACTCACAGCAGTAATCCCCACCCCATCCCTGGGGGTTAGGATGGGGAGGAAAAAAAACCAGAAAAATTCGAGCTGGCCTTTGCTCCTCTCCAGCCCCATGAAACTCCCGCTTGCTGGCAGCCACCCGCAGTGCGATGGTTACTTGGAGCCAAGAGACAGGAGGTGAGCAAGGCCAAAGGCCAAAGCTCCCTGGGCAGAAGCTGCTGTCTCCTCCTGGCTGGCTGCCCGCTGTCCCCACGCGTGGCGCGCGTGGCTCGCTGCACCAGATAAGGCGGTAACACACATCATGACTGCACCAGATAAGGCTGTAGCACAGCCCTGGGGCTGGAGAGGAGAGATTCCGAGGATCCCTGCCTAAGGAGGGGAAAGCCTCGGTGACTCTGCGCTGCAAAGACCAGAGAAAAGGGTGGGCAGGGAACTGCTGTGACCTGGAATCATCTAGACGGAGTGGAGGTGAGCCAGAAATAGAGTAGGATTTTAGGAGAGGGGTTAAGCTGGACAAATCAGGTCATGCTGCATGCAAGGACTCGGGGTGGGGCACGTACAGGGAGAAAGGAAATACAACAGTTTGCCAGGTATGATGCCAAAGTGCAGTGCTTTGAGGCAGTGCTGCAGAGAACATAAAAAGGGTGAACAGGATAGGGAATGGGAAGAGGGAAGCCCCCAGTCTATTACAAAGGAGGCAACAAAAGAGGGAGGTGCCCTGATCTTAAAAGCTTGAGAAACAGCAGCTAAAAAGGATATTCACCAGCATTCCTGCCCTGCACAGCTTCCCGATGACAGGCACTTGTGCAAAGAGCATATTTTCTTTACATGTGTAAGATTTCAGCAACACAAGAGCTTTCCTACATGAAGGGTTCAGCTGTCACTGTTATTCACCTCCAATGTGTGACCAGCTACATTTAAGAGTCGAGGCCTAAACATTAACATTTCTCAAGCAAACAGGATGTGTTAGTTCAGAATGCTCCCAGCAGCTAAAAAACAAGGAGGAAGTAGATAACAAAATATTGCAATTACCTGTATAAACTGCTTATTTATACAGTTCACCAAGGAAACGGCAACACCCTAAAAAGACCTCCTGCAGGCTGCAGCACGGGGTGGGGGGGGACGACATACCTCTGCCAGAACTATCATAACCTTATTCCCACTGCAAAGAATTTTATCTGCTAATAAAGTTATCTACAGTTTTGTATAAAGTAATAAATACTCCTATCATGCTATTTTCTGCTTCAAGCAGCAGGTAACACCCAATAGCTAGTGGAAAAAGGTCTTGCATTTCAGGTACTAACAAAGACTCAGCAATTCTTACTGAAGTTCCAACAGGCTTTCTGCAAAACCTGTCTAAAATCCTAAACATCTGACTCTGCAGAGGAACACAGGCTCATTTTCAGGCACTAAATGAGACAGATTTTCTCAGGCCACAGAAGGGGAATTTCCCACATCATGCAGAGGCCAGCAAAACACAGAGGAAGTTAGGGAAGGCAGGCTGCCCAGTGCAGACTCACCTTCCTGCTGAACTGCATTGGCCACAGCTTTTTTCACTCGTCCAGATTTCACAACAGCTGGGTCTGAGTTAGCATAATCTGCCACCGTCACTGCGGGAGAGTCGGGAGACGGCGTGTCAGTGGGATTATGGATTACATGAGAGGGGATAGAAGCTCTGAGAGCCACGATTCCTCAAAGGAACACTCCCCATAGAAGCAGAGAGTTGAGCAGGAGGTGCACAAGCAGGAAAAGGAGCCCCAGCAGAGAGGTGCAGGCCAGGAGCCCCTAGCAGGCAGCTACCCCAGGCCATCAGGCTACCAGCCCCAAGACATCCACCTCCCCCGCCCCGCCCGCTTCTCCCTCTTCCTCCACCAACACCAAACCCCACACCCCGCTTACACAGCGCCTGGCTCACGCCTGGCTGATCCTTTAGGCCCAAGGCTCTCCTTCACAGGCCGAGACGGCTCGTTTCCCCGCTCCCACAGCAGGCCAGATCTCTCCACCCCCAACTGGCGGCAGCCTTCTCCCCCCACAAGCCCGTGTGGGCCCGGCTCACCTTTCCTCCTCACCTCCCCTCACCCAGGCCCAGGCCCCTCAACCCCG
>VXBL01009192.1:57252-81220 GCA_013400195.1 Aramus guarauna
ATGCTCAGCCCCCCTGGTGCGGCTGGACTCGGGGGGCTCTGCTCCTTGCTCCCCCCCCGGGGATGCTCTGCTCCCTCAGTGGGGCTGGGCCTGTGGGGCTTTACTCCCCGTTGCTCCCCGGGTGGGGCTGGGCTGGGGGATGCTCTGTGCTGCGGTGCCCGGCGGGGATGCTCTGCCCCCCGAGAGGGGATATCTCAGTCCAGGGGTGCTTTGTCTCCCACCTCGTTTCCCCTTGGGGGGGGGGGAATCTGAGTCAGGGGGCATGTGGAGCTCCCCCATTTCCCTTGGGTTGAGTCTGAGCTGGGGGGATGTCATACCCACCCCTGAGCTGGGTCGTGGGGGGACTTGCTGTTGCTGACATTACCCCCAGGCCAGGCATCTAAGCCAAAGGGGTGCTCAGTCCCCCAAACCACCGGCCCCAGGCCAGGGGGCTGAGCCAGGCAGATGTGCTGCCCCATCTCCGATGGGTGTGCAGGCAGGGGGGGTGAGCGGGTGGGCACATCCACTCCACCAGAGGCTGCATGGTATAGGGGGAGCAGTGATTCCTGTAACCCAGGAGTGAGGAGGGGGGTTCCTTCATTTTCAGCTCCTCTCTGACCCTGGCAGCCCC
The DNA here is from genome assembly GCA_013400195.1 of Aramus guarauna. Taxonomy (NCBI): domain Eukaryota; kingdom Metazoa; phylum Chordata; class Aves; order Gruiformes; family Aramidae; genus Aramus; species Aramus guarauna. The sequence continues at coordinate 57,863 of VXBL01009192.1, forward strand.
CCCAAATGGTCCCAAGCTGTCCCTTTGCACCCCCCCTCCCACCCATGCTTCCCCCTTACGCTGAGGTGGAGAGCAAGCATCCTGGTGAGACTGGTCCTACCCTGGCCTTCTCCAGCTCCTCTAATTTCCCAGCAGAGTATCCCCCCGCCTCTCCCAGTACTGTCTCCAGCCAGTGAGCATCCGCCCTGTGAGCATCCACCCAGTGCCGAGCTGAGGGCTGGATCAGCCTCGTGAGCATCCGCCCTGCGAGTACCTGCCCGGCATTGAGCTCTGGGCTGTATCAGCCCCAGTGAGCATCTGCCTGGCACTGAGCTCCGGGCTGGACCAGCTCATGGGGATGCTCGCTAGACAGATGCTCGTGGGGCTGGTTCAGCCTGAAGCTCGACACCAGGTAAATGCCCATGAAGCTGGTCTAGCCTGGAGCTTGGCACTAGCCAGATGCTCACTGGGCTGGTCCAGCCCCAAGTGCAGTGGCGCATCCGCCCGGTGCCAACGTACAGGTTGGACCATCCCAGTGAGCATCCGGCCAGCTTGGCTAGCTCCAGCTGTGCTCACACTGGTTCCTATCCGCTGTCGGCTGGTGCCGTCTCGTCACAGCCATGGCAAGCTGCCTCCAGACACCGTGATTTTTCTCCTGAATAAAAGGGCTTGTTTATCCCCTAAATTGCATCATTATAACAGCAATTGGCTTAGGAAGCTGGGTTTTGTTAAAGCTGTACAAAACCTTCTAGGGACGCCCTGGTTTTGGCCAAGTCAGGGTTGGCAAAGTATTCATTTAAGCTTGTTTGCCACCATCTGCTCGTACGCGGGAATGAGGTTCTCCTGGTGGGTTTGACACTACTGTGCCACTTCACAAGTGTGAGCTGGTACAGAGGTAAGGTGTGAGCTGGAGTTTGGTACCTGGATGAACGTGCCGTTGTGGTTTGGGAGCTTCTAGTGGTGCGGTGCTTCCCGGGCTTTAGAGGAGATGGAAAGTTACTGTCTTTGTAGTGCTGATGGTCTGGGAGTCTTGGGTATCTGTGCTCTTGAAGATGCGCTGCTCCCTGCGTGGCATCTCAGGAGGGTGCTGGTTGGGAAACAGGACTGATCTCTGAGGACTTCCTTGGAGATTTGTCAGGTTGCTGGTCCCATTCTCCCAGCGCCCAGAGATGCTCAGGTGCATGGATGACTTCCTGCCTTTGGTGCAGGCTCCTCCTGCGTCTCTTTTCCAGGCAGGTTCCTGAGGCACCAGTGGTGGGACTGATGGACAGATCTGGCTTTCCAGGGTGGCCAGCAGAGCTGTGGCTTGGCAGATGTGGGATTAAATGACGTGTCCGTCTCCGTGCAGCTTTCTGGCTTTGTGGCAAGGGCAAGTGGGTTTTGCTCTGCACTGGTGGCTCGGTCCAGCTGTGCCTCGGCACTCACCAGCAGTTGAAGCGCAGATGCTGGGGGATTGAACCTGCTGGAGATTTGGATTCCTGCCTGTCTCAATTGTTTCATGAGGTGCCGGGCATAAAAACCACCCTGAAAACCTCCTTATCTGTATCTTTTGGAGGGCCCTTTTTGCAAGCTTTGCCTTTTCAGGCAGCTCCTGCTGGGGCGCAGGGGGATGGGGACAGGGACGAGGACGGTGGTATGAGGAGGAGGGGGCTGAGTGAGCACGAGCTGGGTGGGTGACGCGGTTGGTCACGGTGTGCAAGGTAGGGAGATCATGGCCATGAGTCAGTGCTGGGAAAGAAGCCTGACACCATGGTGGAGATGGGAATTCACACTGAAGCTGGGGGAGGCAGCCCTGGAGCTTCAGAGGATGCTAAACCCAAACTGGGACCCAACTGGAAATGCTTCTGGAGGTCTCCACTCTCTGGGGACAGGGAGCAACTTTGGCATGAGAGTCTGTCTGCTGCCTGGGCAGTGCCATTTCATGTTTTCCAGCAAAGCAGAAAGATACTGGATTCTTTAGCAAACCTTAAAACCTTATTCTACAATTAATTTCCTCCTAAAGAATGCTTTGGTGAGTCTGAGGTTTCCCACATGGGTTCCAAAAGTGTGCTAGGAGATCTCCAGGCTGGAGGGGGAAGGGTGTTGGATCCATTGCCCAGCCTTTCTTCCCAGAGAGGTGTTAAATGCAATAACCCCATCCCGTCCTGCCCCCCTCCTCCTTTAGAGATGCTTTCTGTGAAATGCCAAGCACTGAGTGCGGGAGTGACAGTCCTGACCGAGGGTGAGGGCTCTGGTGTGGGCTCCACAGGTGGGTCCTGGCCAGGCTTCTCTGGGATGTGGTTGGGAGTTTTCAGCGCCTAAAGGGCTCCTCTGTGATCAAATGATGCCAAAAGGCTTGGAGGTGGGTGCACGTGTGGGTGTGCTCACACGAGCTGGCATTTGGGAGGGAGGAAAGGAAAATATCACATGAAACAACTGCAGCGTTGGGGGACAGGTCTGCATTTGAGCCCATCTGGAGCAGAAGTAGTGAAAAATGATTCAAGGCTCTTTGCTGAAAAAAGTTGTGCTGATATAATTGGATTTTACTTCTGTTTGCGCTGTGGTCAAGCAGGTCAAAATCCTTGTGGGGATATCATAAAGCCTTCTGTTTAATTCGTGCGGTGAGGATATCCTAAGGAATGAAACGGGTGTTCATCTCTCATTTTTGTGCAAAGCCATTCATTGAGCAGCCCTGCCTGTCCCCCTGCCCCAGTGCAGTGATTTCCATGGCGCAACAGGGAGGTGGAGGGATCTTGTTGGAGCTGGGTGCCAAACCTTCTCAAAAAAACAGGGCAAAAGTCCCTGGCTGGGGGACTGACCCTGTGTCCTCTACATTACCCTTCCTTTCCTCAATCTCCACCTTGGTGTTTTAAATCAGCTCATGGGTCGCTGTCTCCAGCGCTGTAATCCTGCAGGACTGACAAGGCTGGAATTTATCTGAAATGCAGATATCTTTTTTTTTTTTTNTCTTAAAATCAGATATCTTTTTTTTTTTTTTTTTTTTTAGCTCCCGGTTTTCAGTTTCTGCCACGCTTCTCTTAGCAAGCATGAGGAGGTAAAGGCTGGGTGGCTGCCTTTAATTGCATCCAAAAAAAAAAGAGAAGAAAACAAGTGGCAGATGAGATCTCATTTCCCTCATCCGCCTGTCCGTTGCGACCGATTTCCAGGAGAGGGCAGTTCCCAGGGTTTTTTGCTGCGTGATGACTCTCTCCCCTGCAGTCTCTGAGCCAGCATCAGCTGTGTCGAGCTCCTGCCGCTGCGTGCAGGTGGGTCATGGAGGCAGTGCCATGCCAGGAAACACCAGGGCATGGGCCCAGCTCCTCCGTGGGGAGGTGAGACGTTGACAGCATGCAGCAAATTTCTTTAAATAGCGAGCGCTGTGCTGCGGGGATGTGCAGTGGGGAAGGATGCTCTTCCTGCCTGACTCTCCATCCAGCCTCCTGGAGGGGAGAGGATCCATCGCCAGGGCAGGATGGCACAGCAAGGGAAGGGACCCCCTCCCAAAATCGCTGCCCACCCACCAGGCGCATTGATTTAAAGCTGTCATTTCTACCCTTTCTTGATAGAAATGAATTTTCTCCATAACTACAGATGGGTTTTACCTCCCCAGCTAGCATCGTTCGCGATGCGGCTAATGTGCTGGGACAGAAGAAATGCGCTGCTGCAGGGCTGCGCATCAGATGGCCAGAGCCTGGGGAGAAGGGAATGTTCAGCCACGCTGCCAGCCCAATGTTCACCTTTCTGGGAGTCTCTTCAGTGCAGTGCATCCTCAAACAGATCCTCTCCTGCCAAAGCCTGGCCTTTCTGGCTTCCAAAATCAGGAAGGGTGTTTATAGCCTTGCTGTAGCATTAACACAGGTGTCATAAACCTGATCTCAAGCTCTTAATCATGAATTAAATAGGCTCGATGGTGGTGCCTATTACTATTCCCCAAGCAGAAATTCATGGCGCCAGAGGCTGCAGACAGTGAGGGGAAAGATGGGCTTGTACAAAGTTTACAGCCTCACTATTCCAGTTAATCTGCCCTGTAATTCAGTGCCTGGCAGCTGTACTAACTAGATCTTGGCCTCTTTCTAAAATCCTCCCCCCCCAAACTGTTTTGCAGGAAGGAGTCAGAAAAGGTCCAGAGGTTATTTTTGGCTGTGGCTGATTTATTCACACACTGATCAGCCAGGAGAGGAAGTTATTCTGGTCCTAAACTGTCCCACATAACACGCGAGTACCTTGTGCAAGTGTGATTTCTCTGGATGAGGTTGTGAGATGATGTTCTCGTTTGGAGGAGCAAGCTCTCATAAAGCACCTTGATGGCTCATTGTCCTGCGAGCCCACTCGGGGAGCCCAAATCAGGCCGAAACCCCACAGCCAGGGAAAAAGGGCTCTGCACCCTCCTGTCCTTTCTCCTTGGGGGACAGACTTGAGCCTTGTGTCCCTGGGGTGGTGGGAAGCGTTGTGCTCCGTGCAAGGGAGCACCCAGCTAGATTGTGAGTCTCCCTGGGTGAGAGCTGGGTTTGGGGAGTGCAGGGCAGCATTTCAAGGCTCGTTTGGGCACGACATCATTTCAAGGCTCGGGAAGTGCCGTGATGTCTTCGACAGTTTCTCTGCAGGATGAGGTAGCTGTGGTGCTGCTGAACATCTTCTCCCTGTGTTTGCTTTCCCTGGCACGCTGTGAAGCTGAGCTCCCTGCTCTCGGGAAGGGGTGATGGGAATGAAGTGTGAAGGTGGCACTGCCAGATCCTGCTTTTCTCTTGTGTCTGCAGGAGATTGTGTTTCCATGCGGCTTCCCTGTGTTGCCGCAGCTGGTTTCTGGCCAGGGCTAGTGGGGGTTCAGCCAGGGTGGACATCACTGGGACGTGGATCTGCTGGTCCCTTTGCCATCCCGTTGTGCTGGCAACATGTTTCCCGCCCCAGCTGAAGATCGTGTCGCTGTCGGCTGCATCCCCCTGCAGAGATGCTGGTTGCAATGGGCATCCCATCCCTGTGCCACCCTCATAGTCGCTGGAGGGCTAGGGACATCAGCGGTGGTGATGTCCAACCACGGATGCAGTGCTGGCACGAGCGAAGGGGGACCCGATCCCTGCATCTCCTGCGGCAAGGAGGCAGGCAAGGCTGAGTCTGCATGGCGAAAGCGAGCCAGGCATTTGGGCTAAGGCACGCTGGGGAGGATTGCGGGAGACTTTGCAGGGGCAGAGGGGCTGCATACCCAAGCCCCTAAAAGACCCTTGGAGATGTTGAGCAAACCAAGTGTTGGCTGCTGCTTTGCCACTTGGAAAACCTTGCTGTGCTAGAGAGTGAATGGGTTGAGGTCCTGGAGATTCCCATCTGCCTGCTAAGAGTTGCTGTCCTCACTCCTCACCAGCATCGCAGCACCCAGAGGCAGGTGCCCGCAAGCTTTGTTAGGATACAGGAGATGGAGCAGGGTCTCTCAGGCCACCGCCAGCATCCCTCAGAGAGATGCCTCCCTGAACCCTTCTAGGGGCTTGGGCTCTCCAGTCGCTACGTGCAGAATAACATGGCTTACCTCATTTTAACCCATTAAGTGTTTAATTTGAGCCAGAAGGCTCATCTGTCCTGATCTGAGCTCTCTTTCCTTCAAGCCCAGATCCAGAAAGGGTTTGCTTTGCTGCTGTTACCTGTCTGGTATCCAGATGTGCCACTCAGAGAGCAGTTAGTGTTTGATGCAGAGAGAAGACTTCTCTTTCCTTCTCCCTGGCAGCAAAACCTGGATGATAATCCTTCGATGACTGCCAACGCTTTGGGGCTGCCATATTAAAAAAAGAGCATTTTTGTCCCCTTTTGATCATCTGCTTCTAGTTAATTTAGTTACAAGATTTTTGCAGAGGCCATTTTTGGAGATGGCGATCAGAGCATCTCTGCAAGCAGAAATGGCTTTCGTTCTGCATGTCCTTTGTGTTTACACGCATATAGAGAAATTTTGTCTCTTAAAATGAAGCTGAAATAATCCCAGCATTGCTGATCACTGCATGGATCTTCATGAGCACTGGTGTCGCTTTCAAATCACACGTCGTCAATAAATCTAATTCTAACTGCCCTGCAGCAAATGGCATCAGCCTGCACTTTGAGATCTCTCCCACACGTACTCCCGCTGCCTAAAAATACCAGCGCTTTAATTCTCAAATGACTTGGCTATTGTACAGCCACCACTTTTTATTTAAATATTGCTGCATGGCTCAGTGCAGGACATCTGTTACGCTACAAAGGGTGAAATTCTGCTCTTGAGATCTGGTCTTTAAGTAATGCATCAGCCATGTCAATCTTTGGGGTAATTGAACATTTATTACTTTTATTCTCTGTGCTGTGAGGTGTGTTAATGAGGGGTGCAGTGGCAGTCAGGGAAGCAGGGTCCGGGAGCAGAAACTCATCCCTGCTGTGGCATCCAGCAAAATACCCCCAAAAACTCATCCTTTCACCAGAGATGGACCCTCAGCAGTGGCCAAAGAAAATGCCATCATTGCTGGTGACCTTCCCAGGAAAGGGCTGGCCAAGCGTGCTGGTGGTGGCCAGCGAGGGCTGTTCACGTCTCCAGACAGAGCATGGGAAAGGCACTTCCAAAATCCCTTCCAGCCCATCCCAGGAGCCCTCCAGGCCCCTGTGGCGAGGAGAGCGGAGGTGAACAGCCTGGCTGGCTGAGGTAACCCCTGAGGATGCTCTTGTGTCCAAATAGCTGCATGCTTTAGGAGCTGTCAAAAATGCCGTGTACTGCACTTCATCCCTGTTAACCCTCCGTGTGTGTCCCAGGTGTTTCTTCTGTCCTCTTTGCAGTAATATATAATTTACATTTACATGTCTGGCTTGGAGATGTGGAATACAGGGAAGGGGACTGGCTGTTTTGGTTTGAGCAGCTGGGTCTCAGTAATGGGTGAATGCAGAGGGCATGCTGGTGTTTTCAGTTCATACGGGGCACTGGGCAGACTGGTGTGTAACTCAGAAGCAAGCAGGCTTTTTTCTCCAGCAGATTTCAGCTTCTTGACCTTACTGGCTTGCTGGCAGGGCAGGGAGAGGTCATCGAATGAAGCCAAGGGCTAATATTATATTCTGTGATCTTGGGGTGAAGTGGCAAACAGGTTTACTGGCTTTGTGGCATTGACTGGGGGATTTTAGAGCAGTACTGGATGCGATGGGTGTGAAAACTGCAGTTCAGCATAGCTGGGAGGTGCTGAGGCTATAAAATATGAGCCATGCTCTAAATTGATATGTCTCTTTAGGAGACTTTGGATTGAAGGTATTTGGATTTTCCTCTCTCCATCTGCATGCGATAAACCCTTACACTGCTGGGGGAGTTTGTTTCTGAGCTGTAAATGCAGTCTGGAGCAGTGGGGGAGCACAGGCTCGAGGCACACACAGCTAATGGGGTTGGCTGGTAGGTAGGAGTCCTACACCCTGCTGCAATACGGTCGAGCCATGGATGCAAGCATTGATAATTCCCCCAGTCTTGCAAAAAAAAAAAGATGTATATTTTGGAGGCTGGAAAGGTGGAGAAACCAGCCACCAACCCCATGGAGCTGGCAGACACTGGTGCCACTTGGTTTCCTCCTCTCTCCACTGCAAGTAGGAGGAAATCCAACCATGGGAGATGTCAGGAAGGTGCTACCGCTGCCCTGGGGAGGGGACAAGAGTAGTCACCCATCAGGAAGAGCCATCCTGGTCTGTAAGACTAAGATGTGGCAGGTCCTCCACCACTCAGTGCCTGGACTTTCTCCTTCCAAGGACTCTTGGCTCCCCAGGGGCTGACCTGATGTGCCTCGAAATGCCAAAAACCTGTTGTGGAAAAGGAAGTGGGAAGGATCTTCCCATGCTGCTGCCTTCACCTTGAGCATTTTTCCCCTCTTTCCTTCTGTGCACAAGGAGAGCAGCCATGGGTCATCTCCCAAGTAGTTGCTGGTGAGCTGGAGGTTTGCCTGAGCCTGTTTTCCCAAAAGCATGAGATTTTACCAGACTTATCCCCAAATGATTGGGAGCTGCTTAGGAGCACTCAGGTTAACTAGTCTCTGGGGCAGCTGGGACCTTCATGGTGTCCTTTGCCCCTCTCCATCGGCTCGGATTGAGGCTGATCTGCTTGGACCCAAAACTTTGTAAATCTGTGAGAACTCATGGGCACAGGGCGGGTGCTAATAACACCAGTAACCAGCGCAGGCTAGCTGGGGAGAGCTGGTCCAGACTGGTGGTGGTAGGAGGATGCTACTAAGGAGAAGGCAACGGTGGCCGCTGTGACGGCGTTATTGCCTCCGTATCTTTCTCCGAAGATGATGGTCTGAGTTTGAAAGAGTCCAGCCTCTGTGCAGCTGCAGCTCCCATCTCCCTGCCAGCCTCGACCTTGCTCTGGCAGAGAGACACGTGTGGTTTGGCTCTCGCTTCTTGCTGTTTTCCAAAAGGTGAATATTGTCAGGTTCAGAGCAACTCTGGCCGTATTGTGTGCATATTGTGTGCCAAAGCAAGGCTCGGCACGCATGTGTCTGCCTCCACGGATAGCCAGGGTGGGAGCTGGGTATGTGCACATCGGGGTCTTTGCTGGGGGCGTTCGGAGGGATGTTATCTGCAAATGCAGCTCACGGAGAGCTGGGGAAGCAGTGGAGAGAGATGCCAAGAGAGGAGGCTGCTGCGGGAAATCTGAGTCGCTCCTGCCTGCAAAACTCCTCGCGCTGCTGCTTGTGAGATGCCGGAGAGGCAGATCGGCTGGGGAGAGCCAGCTTGTCTGCACACGGGGAGCAGGAAAGGGGCTTTGTGTCAGCACTGGAAGAGCAAGAGCAGCGTGACTTCAGCTCGACTTCCCATGCTGGGATGGAGCTGCCTTTACTCTGGAGCCAGCGAGCCCGCAATGCTGCGTGACACTGATACAGCCCAGACGCTCCTCTCCCCGGCCGTCACCGCAGCAGCCTGAAAAAGCTGGGGCCGTGCGAGGCCGCGCTCACCTAACGTGGGCACTGGCTGCTGCCGGCTACAACTGGCGGCTGCGGCTCTGCTCGGCCCTGGCTGCGGATGCTCCGGCTCAGCTCCTCTGAAGGTGGGACGGTCCCTGGGGGGGGTTGGAGGTGTGAGTATTCCCACACAGGGTGATGCTCGCGGGGGTGCCAGAGGGACCACTTGATCTGCTTTTCTGCCTGGGATTCTGGCAGCTGGGTTCCCAGCCGTGCTGCTGCTGCTGCGAGTACCTTGAGAAAGCAAGGTTGCATCCACATTGCCACATTCCTTTCCTGGAGCAGGGACCCTGCAACGTGGTACAGCAGCAACATGGCCTGGGGGTGGCAGGAGAGCAGGTTGAGGGCCTCTGTAGAGGATACTTTAAAATATGGAGGTACTTAACCACGGCTCCTAGGGGATTCGCTTGTCTGCGGTGGGGTGAGGCTAGCCCGGGGCTGCTGTCTCCGGCAGCTGCTGTTGCCCTCCTCGCTGGCACAGCCTCTCAGCACCACAAATTTCTCACGGGTCGCCCCAGGCACCCCTCCAGAAGTCAGCCCACCACTGTAGACACCAGGATGGCTTCTGGGGGTGAGCAGAGCCGTTCTCAGGTCCTTGCTCCCCATCCTGCTTGTTCTCCAGCTGTTTGGCTTCCCCCATCATATCCCTGTCCTCATCAGCCATTATTTCTCTCTAGGTGAAGGCTTTTTAATAACACCTGACGCTTCAGCTATTTTTGAGTAATTTCCTTTCTTCTACTCCAATTTTTTCCTCTTGTTCATAACTAGAAAGCCTTTCTTTGTCCTCGTCCAGAGGGGAGGTGTCTGTTATTGCTTCTGTTATCACATTCTAGGAGGTTTGATTGGGTTAATGAAAATTCTTCTCTCTTTCTCTTGTGTGTCGCTTCCACTCCCATCTTCTTTACCCTGGTTTCTTTAGGAAATGAAACTAAAGGGCTTGTGTCATCACGGCCTTTTCTCTCCCTCTGCTCGCTCTCAAACATGTTGGTCTCTCTCAGCAAATCTGATGGGGTGGAGGGCTCAAAACGCTCGGGGGCTTGTGATGGTGGGGAGGGCAGAGCCAGACGCTGCCCCACAGGAATGGGGTGCAAGGGGTTGGTGGGGGTGCAGTGGGCTGGGGCTCATTGCCCAGAGAACAGGGCTGCAGATCCCACCAGGAGCACGAGCGGCACCGGGGCTGTATCCCCAAGCCTGTTAGCTGGGATAACAGGCGGCATCGCCTGGCGATTTTTGCTGCCCAGCTGCTTTTCTTGTGTTCAGGAAGGGAACCAGAGGAGGAGAGTCACTCTAGCCTCGCAAATGAGGTGTTAGTCTGAGATTTGAGAGACCTGGGCTGTGTTTTCAGCCGCAGGCTCGTGCGTGGCTGTGCTCAAGGGCTCTTCCTGCAGCAGCAGGAGCTGCAGCTGGTTTAAGCTAATCTGTTGGAGTGTGAACTGCAGTGACAGAGGAGCCAGCGGAGATTTTCCGCTGCTGTCTGTGCTACAGCGGGGAGAGGTGGTAGAGCTTTCCCGGTGGCTGCTGCAAAATCTAGTTCCCTGGTAGTAACATGGGTATTGTAGCACTACTAGTGAGGGAAATCTTGGTGGTCCTGGGAGAAGCACAATGTTGCAGTCCATAGTTCAAGTGTTTCTGTGGGAAAGGACCAAATTGCTTCTTGTGTGTCCTTGGAGCTCCTTGCCCTTTGCAACAAGGAATGGAGTACCTCATGAGCGTGTCTCCTCCTTTCCCAGCCTAGCTTGGGGAGAGGGATCGTCCCAGGCTGGGGAGGAGGGTTTGCTGAAGCCCTGCAGCATGGAGATGCTCTGCTCAGGTCTTACAGTGGGGAAGCAACCTGTCTGCTTGGAAATTTAGCTGAGGACTTCGCTTTTCTGTGAGTTACTGCTCGTTGGCACCAAGTTGTGTTGTAGAGCTGTGCTCTGAAGGTTTCACTGTTGCTGTGCCGTGTCCTTCACTTTGCACGCACAGCTGGTATTTCTTTTGGGCAACCTGTTCTGCTGTTCTCTCTTCAGCCTTCATCCCTCAGACCTGGAGCCTTGCTGGACCCCAGCACAGCCCCTAACTGGTCCCACTGCTGGAGGAGATCAGGCTTGTCTCATCCTCTGCCTGGTCCCACCAGGCATGTGCCATCCCCTCTCCCTTGTGTTCCTTCCCAACATGGGGGGCTTACTGGGTGACACCAACCATGCAGAGAGTACATGGGCACTTGTAGCCTAGCAATGAGCAGGGACCTCACTAGGTCCCCGTGGGCTCCCTTTTCCTAGAGGATCCCCAAACATACGATCCCAGTAGGGGGTATGCACAGCAGCGATGCTGTGTCCTAGCTCATGGTGCACCCCTTTCACCTTGCTTGGTCTCTCCACCTACTTGTGGTCTGCTGGGTAAGAAGGCTTGATGATGGGAAGACCAGCCTTGATGCCACCATGGTCATGTGTGGTGCAGATGTTTGGGGTGTGTTTTGCAGCTAGGTTTCTTAGCCAACTGTGAGGCATGGATAAAGGTAGGAGAAGGGCTTGACAGTGGCATTTGCTGAGGAGCTGGGTGCTTGCATGGTTTCTCTTTCCAGGAAGGATTTTGGTTTTCCTTTGTTCCCTCCAGCTTCTTTTTTGACGGAGGTGAGATGGGCTCTGTAATTGAGGAGATCCCAGCTGAATAATCCACTGAGGAAGCTGCTAATTTGAAGACATGTCTGTAATAATTAAATCATTATCTGGAGGGAAGTAGAGAACAGATACCAAAATGGGGCTAATTAAAATCCAAACCCAGGATGACTTGGGCTCTGGGCCAGAGCACAGCATAGTCTGTTGGGGATGTCTTCATGTGTAATTGCTTTTTAGAACATCAGTCCCACCAGAAAATCCATCTGTTCCCTCTCATGAGACCAAGATTGACCCAGAAACCCTCTTGTCTTGTCCTGTCCCATGTTCCCCAGACCAGACACAGCTAGAGGATGCTCCACAAAGGGCAGAGGAGATGGTGAGACCCAATCTAGGAGGGTATTCGGTTCTTGGGCCTCAGGAACTAGATTTCTCCACATCTCTGGAAGATTTGGTCCTTATCTTCTTTCAGCCCTCAGGCTTGGCCAATGCTCTTTGGAAATCCGTTGAGATCTAGGAGCAAGGTGGGCTCATATCTATGCCTACTCCATGCATGGAAGGATTTGGACCTACAAAGGTGCCACAGGGACCCAGTGCCTGGGAAGAAAGTGGCTTTGTTGCAGGGAGAGATAAATCTTGTTCAGATGGACACCACATCTGGGGTGAGAGCACCTTAAGGAGGTTTTATGTGCTGTATCACCTGTAAGGGTGCAGTGCATTGATGGATATGAGCCCAGCCCTTGAGTTATCCTGGGGTGGCAGCTCTGAGTGGATCCAAAAAGTTGGAGGTGGCTCTGCCGAGCTGAAACATGGTGGCTGGCAGGTGTGGTTGTGATGTTGGAGGGGAGAAGTGGTCTTTGAACAGCACTTCACGCTATGCCATGACGGTGGCAGATCTACAGGGTGGGTGTTAACGTGTACTCAGATGTGCCGTGAATGCTTTGCTAGTCAAGCCTGAAGTTCACCACATCCTTCAGCAGGGCCAAACCCTTTGCAAAGGACAACGCATAAAAATTCGACCTCCCATTTTCAGGATGGTGGGTCCAGGGTAAATTCAATCCTTTTGAGCTCCTGCACAGGGTGGACTTATGCATCAGGGAGGTGCTGCTGCTTTTTCTGCATAGACTGAAAGTCCTAGTGTGGGTGGTAGCAAGGTGAAACCCAGCAGCTAGCATCACTTCAGACACGTTGGCCTTGGATCACTGTATTTCGGCAGGAAAGGGCTTGCAGCTGTCCAAACCAGGCCCCTTCCAAAACTGGTTAAGATAAATTGGTGCCTTTACTTAGTGGAGACAAGGTCAGAGAGCTCTATCAGGTATGCACATCCTGAGCATCACTTGGCAGATGCTTCTGTATCGGCACAGCAGGTAAAGGTCATCTCAGGTGGGCTGGTGGCTGCAGACAGCATCTGAGCTTGGGAAGGTGGGAGGAGGGCACGGCATGGGAGGCTGGGCAGGGAGCCACTTCTGCTTGGGTGAGCATCCCACCAACCCCTGACACATGTTATTTTTTTTTCCCCTACATTGCCCTGGAGGGACTGCAGCATTGCAGCAGCACAGCTCTGGCACTGCGACGGTGACGTGGTGGGTCTCGGGGACGGGCTGCTTCGGGCTGAACCATGCCTAAGCTGATGCTGGTGGAGCTGGGGAAGAGTATCTGGGCTCTGTTTGGTCTGACATCTGCAGGAACCGGGCACCGTAGGATGCCCAGGGTCCAAAATCATGTCATAAAGAAGTCAGAAATTTAAAGCTGTCTGCAAAAATGTCACTAAACCTCCTAAAAAATATTAGCTCAGCTGCTGTGCTTGTGTTGTGTGTGGAGAGGGACTCCCAACCCTGTGTGTGTCCTGTTGGCTTGTGAGCTTTAGTATGCTGCTTGCTTTTAATAGAAAGGGTGCACAACATTGTCATCCTAGCAGATGTGTTGCCAGCACATTGGGTGCATCCCCTTCCCTTCATCCCCCTTCCACAGATGCTTGGACGGCCTGGCCACCATGTTTTCAAGTGCCCACAGGAGCATTGCTCAAACACAGGAACCAGGCTGGAAACCACCACGCCTGCGTCTCTTCCAGCCAGTTGTGCACCAATGTAATTACCTACATTTAATTTCTCTAAAAGCCTGCTGAGCTGCAAACGCAGTTCCCCCCTCTCCTGGTGATGTCTCGCATGGATCAGCCAAATCCTCCTGGGTGGCTCTTCCTGGGATCATCCCGAGCACCAGTGCCTGGCCACGGGGCCACTTGCCACAACTCGGTGTGTGCAGGAGCTACTCAAAGTGCTGGGGGGATTGCAAAGTGCTGTGTCAAGGGGCTTTGTGCTGATGGGTGTACCAGATGCTTGGACGCCGTTTGTGGGTGGTGGACGGAAACATGGGCCAGGCTCAATGATGCCATGGTTGGGGCCACCACCTTTGCAGTCTTCTTGGGCATGGCCATGGGACCTTGCGGGAAGCGCAGTGGGGACAAGGGCACAAGCTCCTGGGACTGTCGGTGCCGGGCACAGGGCTCTGCCTGGGGTGCACTGGTGCCAGCAAGGACGCAGAGCTGACTGCATTAGCTTAGCTCCACAGAGCTGACATTTTAAGAGGGAACAAGTTGGAAATTGAGCTGAACTAATGCCCAGCGCTGCTTTTTGTGACGATAAACACTCAGATGAGAGTTCTGCCGACACAGAGAAGAGCTGCCAGCCCACTGCAAACCGTGACACTCCTCAAGCTTTCTGGAGCAATTTTTTGTTAGTTCCCTCAATTTTAAGCTCGCACTGCTTTTTTAAATTCCCCAAACCAGGGGAACAGTGCTGGGCACTGTAAACTGTGGCCAGTCTCTCTGCTCATCCAGTGCGGTGCTGAGCATCCCTAGATCATGTGCTGGTGCCGAGGAACAAGGATGAAGGTAGGGCTGGGCATGCACCATTGGGACCATGGTGAGCAGGATGGGTGCCAGGATCACCAAATGGGGATGGTGATGGCATGGGCTGGAGCAAGCTCACTTATCCCTGGATGCCCTGTAGTGCCAGCACCTTGGCTGGCCTCTTTGGGGACACCTCAAGGAGATGGTTGCCCTGTGGCACCCTCATCCCTCCTCACTGATACACCCAGCCTCCCAGCTGGGATGGGAACCCCATCCCCAATGGTTCATCCGCCAGCGCACTGGGACCATACTGGGTAAGGAGCTGGCTGGTGTCCACAGCTGCTCTGCCCTCCAGGCCACCCAGTCCTGCTCTGCTTGCCTCAGCTGTGGGAGGTGGCCTTTCTGCCCCATAAGCCATGGGGGTTGTTATCTGGGGTACAGGGGTTCTAGTTAATGAAGAGAGGGGGGGAGGAGGGGGCTGGTGGCAGTGGCTCTGCTCAAAGCTGGGTCTAATGCAGCTCATGACATTCACAAAAAGCCTGATTTACTCTTCCTCATCTTCTCTAGCACTTAGGATCTCTGGAGGCAACTGGAATTCTATCACTTCTGTCTTCCTCCTGGACTATATCCAGGAGTACTGAGCTCCAGCTGGAGCTTTTTCCATGGCAGGATATTTCTGAGGTGCTCTCTGTGATTTCTCTGATGGCTAATAAGGGCTGAGCTAATTCCACTGTTCTCCTAAAGGGGAAGAACTTTGTTTTCCCTTCTTGACTTGGTTCTAAAAGCACAGCAGTTTCAGGATCTGGCACAAGGAGCAGGGAGCTCTGGGGTCCTCTCCCTCACAGTGTCTAGGGATGTGCGGGGGCAGAGTCACAACCGAAAACTCCTTCTTGCAAGAAACATGGCTTAAAACTGTAGGTGAAGCGTTCCTGTGGTGCTGCCCAACTGGGGCCGGTGCTTGGCACTTTCCTGCTGCTATGGCTGGAGGCTGTGTGCCAGGCAAGCGTCGTCTGTGGGCTAATTTTGCATGAAGAGGAGTGTGGGTTGAAGATGTGGACTTGTTCGATGCGAGTTAGATAGAAGCAGACACAGCTCTCGTGTCTGTGCCTTGCCCCCGGCCACCTTTTAAATGTCACTGTCCTCAGATGTCCCCGCGCGGCTGCTTCTGCCATGCCATGCCATGTCCTGTCGCTTGCCGTGAAGCGCAGGGGTGAGATGCCGGGAGCTGACACCCGGCTGCGTGGGCCCTCCCTGCCTCACAGGCGTGGGTGCTGTGGGAGCGGCAGCGGGGATATTCCAGCCTGAGCTGGGGGTGGATGGGGGCTGTGCTGCAGTTTGTCTCCATCTCTGCCTGTTCCTTACTGGGACCAGTCTTGCCTTCTGTGCTCCTCTGCCAGCTCCATCCACCCCTTCCAAACCCACATGGGGGGATGGCCGAGGTGCCAAAGGAGCATGACTTGGCCAGGGAAGGTTGTTGTTATCCCTGGTGTGAGGCTGCTTGGGAGGAAGAGCAGGTTTCGACCAAGTGGGGGTTTGACCCCATGATCTTCCCTTGCCCTACATGGAGCTGAGCAACCACAGCTCTGAGATCCCATCCTCCAACATGAATGGGCTCCAAACATATCCCTTTTTTTTAACCCGTGGATGTTGCAGAGCTGTCCTGGTTCTGGTTTTGGCCCGATCATCCTTGGAGCCTGATTGCACAGAGCTGAGCATCACGCTGGTATCCTGCTCCCCACCAAAGCATGTCTGCACCTGGGTGAAAGCTGTCTAGTAATTAGCTGTGCCATCAACAACGAGATTAAATAACTTGCTGAAGTTACTTAGCATGAGGAAGGGAAAGCAGAAGAGATGAATATGACGGGGAGCCCCACATCTCTTGAATTACAAAAACCATAAGAGTTGCCTCTGGTTGGTGTCATCCAATGCTCAAGCCAAGATGTTGGTGCTCTTCTTGAATAGGAAGGGCCAAAACCTCCCGTGTTTTGGGAGGATGGAGGGAAGCAATGTCCTGATGCATCTGGGGAAGACCCTGGATTGTCTGCAGGTGCAATGGGGAGCACAGGGAAGCTTGATCTCACACAAGTCTCACCACCGTTCTCTCTGCTTGTGTGCTAAAGCGGTCAACAGAGAATTGCTGAGTACTAGAGGCCTCCCATGCGTTGTGCTCCAGGACCGTTGTTTTTCCTTTTCAGGTCATGTTGGCTGCGAAACCTCCCTGAGCATGATGCAGGGACGTGTTCCTGAGTCTGCCCTGGTTCAAACTGGAGTCAGCAGCACTAGGCACTTCCCTGATCTGCCCTCTGCAGGCTGCGAATACTTGCTAATACTTCCCAAATTTCACATTGAAAGCCCAGGCCGTCTCTCTTCTGGCTCTTCAAATTACCTCCCTGGGCTCTTCCTCAACGCCACTCAAGATTCGTGGTCTGGTAAAGGATAGCGGCAAAGTGCTTCAGATCTGACCGAGTGGGTTGCTGCTCCAGGCCCCAGGGTGCTCACTGAGCTCTTCATGGAGTAGGTGTTCAGATTTTATAATGGGAAATGGGCAGATGTGCAGCAGATGTGGAGGAGCAATTATTATTGCTGAGGCTCATTGCAAGGAGGGACATGCTTAGGGTGCAGGTGATGCTCCTGGGTGTCAGATGCCAGCGAGCTGGGCGATGCGGTGGAAGCCCAGAGTCTTGGGCAGATGAGGCATGCAAACTGCTTAGGGTGAGCAGCCTCTGCGTTAGGATGCTCGTGGTGTTTGCCGTGGGGTTTCTTTACGAACAGCAGCATCCCGTGTCCCTTGGGCTGGGCGCAGAAGCCTGAGCTGCCTGCCATAGCATGGGTACCGGGGCCCCGGGTGGATGAAGAGGCACCTCTGCATCTTTTCACGGGACTTGGGTGCACCCGCAGCATTTCAGCAGCCCCCCCTTCGTGCTGGTGACTCTTCCCCCGTCGCTGAATAAATTAGCACCAGCAAGTGCTCACGCTGTGTGACTAAAGCAGGGCAGGGGCTGGTTTGGCAGCAAGGAGGAGGGCCCCTGGCTCTGGGGCGTCAGGCTCCCAGATGAAATAACTCCTCATCAGAAGTGTCATGGGGGTGGGAGGGATGTACCCGTAGCAAAACCTCAAGTGAAATCATGGAAAATCACCAGCCATCCCTCTGAGTCTCAGTGATGATTGAAGTTATGCCCCGCTAGTGGGGAAACTGAGGCATAAAGCCTCACTTTCCCAAAGGTGAGGGGACTTTTGCCGTGATGCTGCCTCTGTGACAAGCACACAATTTTCTCCCCATAGTTTTAGACTGCTTCCTCGTGCCTTGTTCCCTCTCAGAGGAATCTGCATCCACCTTGGGCTGGAAACCAGTCCAATTGCTGGGACCCCAGTGCTCACCTTCACTTGCAGATTCATCTGGGGCCTGGTTCACCTTGACATGCTGCTTCCAGAAGAGCCGTGGCAATTGCTTTTCCCTCTGCTGCTTGTTTAAACTCACCTTGAATGAAGCAGAAATCAAAGGCTTTGTCCTAACAGAGCAAAGGATGTAGGATTTGGTTGCAGAAAAAAAAAAGATGAAACAGCCATGTGCACACACAGGGACAATGAGTGGACCAGCTATTGAAAAAGGAAATGATTGTAACCAGCATTGTGGCTTCTTTGCGTCGGGTCGGTTGCTGTTAATACCCCTCCTTGTCTCTGTGGATGGATCTAAGTGCAGACCACATCCTGGAAGAGGGATGTGAGCTCGGTGTCATGCATCAGGCACATCCTTCTCCTCACTTCCAGGGAGACCAGCTCAGGGCACAAAGTGGTTTCCCAACCACTCACCCATTGAAGGAATCGGTATTTCTCCAGCATTGCCAGCAGTCCTGTCATTTCAGCGATGCTGCTGGGTTTTTTGTGGAAATCCGCTACAAAACATTATCGGTGCAGGTGACTGGAGTGCGATTGTGGTGAGAGGATTTGGGGGATTTGATTTGCATTTCTAATAGTTTGGGGTAACCCCCTCTGCCCGCTGGGGCAGGTCTGCAGCAGGGTGATATCCAGCTCATGGACTTGTTACGGTGACTGTACTCCCTTGCTACACCAGCACACTTGCTGGGCTCCCACATGAGCTCCTGGCCACACTGGGATCCTCACGTGTTTAGCAGCAATTTCAGACCGGTCGTCCTCTCTCCCCTTGGTTATGTTTTTGGCTGTTGCAAACCCAGAGATAAAGTTTGAAGGTAAGCCTGGGCTTGCTGAGTCTCTTGCTCAGGCTTTGTGATCCCACTTGTCAGAGGGATCATCCAGTTTGGAGCCCCTCCAAAGCTCGTTCCCATCTGTCATCTCACCCCAAAATGCAAAGGCAGGAGGTTTGCATGTTGGTGTGTCTTTAGCCCAGCAGTTCCTTCCAGTGCCGGATTCTTCCTTGCAATAAACTGAGATTACACCTTTCTCTGGGGTCAGCTGGGGACATGTAGCCCATTTTGGAACAGGGAAACTGAGTCAGGAACCATAACATGACTGATAATACACTCTCCAAGGGGTGACACGGTCCTGTAAATTGGCATATGTGACTGACTTTAGGTGCCAGCCCCTCTTAGGGGTGTTCACCATCCTCCACACTGTGCACCCCATATCCGTGCTGGAGGACTCGGCAGAGATTTCGGCTCATCGTCTGACAAGCTTTTTGTTGCGGAACAATTGTGTTTCTGCACAATGGCGAGGAGCAGGTGGCTTTCTGAAAATACCCACTGGAAGTTGTGTGTAATGCCTCCCCTCCCACTGGGAACTATAAATATCAGTTGAATACTAACACTTACTTCTCCCTGCAAAGAAACAGCCAGATCTGGACATTTTTGCTCCCGGTTTCTCCTCTGGCTTAGCAGCTTGGAGCAAGCAAGGGCTGAGGATAGGAATCGCTTTTTGATTTTGGAGCAAGCCTTCGGGGCAGAAGCATGCCCATTAAGGTAAGATATTGAGAGTAACTATCTTTTATTGCTTGCAGTGTCCTCTTCCCCCATGCTTTAGGGGCACCCGCTGCTTCCCTGCCAACTCTGAGACAGGCTCCGAAACCTGGAAATGCTGCCCAAACATCCTGTCCTGCCAGGGTTGCATCTCCAGCAAGGGAGAAGTTGGGCTTTGTCCTCTGGAGAGCAAAGAACATGTTGCTGAAGGTGTGGGGACTCTGAGTGACTTCCCAGGCATGGATGGGAGAGGAGGCACCTTCTTTCTCAGGGCTCAATCACATCATAACGCAGATCTCCACAGCAGTGACTGTCCCCCTGTGAATCCATCTCATCCTTTAGTATGTGAAACTAATCCTTTGCTGCTAAAAATTGGCACCTTATTTCTAGCCAGAATGCATCATTTCCCTTAATATCCCTGGGTGTCCTGGCCACGGGCTGTCCCTGGCATCAGCCAGGTACCATCTGTGTGGTACCCTGCCGTCGGCTGGGCTGCGTTAGGGAATGTGGAGGCACCATCACCATATGGGCCCCATGGTAAATTGGATCTTCCTTGTCCTTTGCAGGGGACTGGAGGTCCCCAGAGGCCTCGGTGCATCCTGGGACTAAATATAAGGACTCAGCAGAGATGCTGGGATGAGGCATTACAGCTGGTTTTCTTATTGAAATGCAGCTTTTTCAGGATCGCCCAGGATGGAGAAGCCAGGGTGCTTGAGCTTGCAGACAGGACTGCTCAGGTCCAGGCTTGTAAAACTAAGCCTGTGGAGCATATAGACAGGGTCTGTGACCAAGCATGGGGATGAGGTGAGGAAAGAAAGGATGAGGAGAGACCCTCAGGGTCTGTGGGGCTGTAGAGAGGGATGTGAGGAGCTCCTGGCACACATGGAGCTCAGCTGGCCATCTCCGATGCAGACAAGCCCCATCCAGACCCCGTGGCACAAGCAGCAGCTCTCCTGCCGTCTCAGGGCAGAAGCACCTTGAGAGGTGAAGTCTCAGACCGTGGCCCACACGAGCATGTGGCAAAGGCATCTCTGAGACCTGCCGCAAGTGAAGATTTCCATTTCTAGGCTCTATGCTTAAAATGGCAATTGCCACTGTTGAGCCAGGGCACTTCAGCATCCTCTTTGTCTTGTGCACAGGAATAATCTCCATTTTCTCAGTCCCTAATCACCATGTCTCTCACTGAGGGTAAAATGGAAGCAAGCTCCATGGGTTGATGGAGATGTTGAGGATGCTGCTGCTCTGCTGTCCCACGGCACGGTGGGTCAGGACTGACCTTCTCTGGGGCAGACTGGATAGATCGGTGGCTCAGCGTGTCCTCCAAAGTGGTGTCTGACTTCAACAAGGGTGGGAAGAACTTAGGCTGGGAGATGGTTCCATCTGCAGGAACAGCAATGGGGACAAGCTTGCTGGAAATGTAAGGGTACGGCCCTTTAGCAGCCTGTCCATGGAATCATGTTTAGCGCAGCATCACAAGGAAAAAGTAGAAAAATAAGTACTGCAAGGAAAAACCAACAGCAAAAGGGCATTATCCTCCTTCTTCCTCCCAAGTCTGGCTGGGAAGGAATGCCAGACACGGGATGCTGGCACCCTGTCTTCAAGCTGGTTCAGCGGAGGGGACACTGTCCTTGTGCCGGCGAGCTGCAAGCAGCGGCTGCTGGTGTGGGCTCTGCCGCCCTGACTGTGCTGCTCTTTTGAGGCCAGGTTGGGTGGCTGACGAGGATTTTCTAGGAGTGGAAAAGATCAAACTGACGTTTTTATGGGATGATCAATCTCCACGAGCTTGTTGCCTCCGAGGTGCGCGTTTAAACCCTCTTTGCCAGCTGCCTGCTGGGGTGACGATCTTGCTGACAGAGCCATGGAGGTTTTTTCCTTTCTCTTGTCAGGGCTGAGATGAGAGTGAAGCTGTTCCGAGAAAAAAATGCAAGCCTGTCTCTGCCTTGATGCACAGGTGGTTTTGTGTGTGGATAAATGCTGGGTGTGCTTCTTGCCCTGGTAGAAAAGGGAAAGCCAGAGTGCTCCTTGGGACCAAGCATTCTGCAGGCAGCTTGGCTCGCTCCGG
Organism: Aramus guarauna; assembly: GCA_013400195.1. Taxonomy (NCBI): domain Eukaryota; kingdom Metazoa; phylum Chordata; class Aves; order Gruiformes; family Aramidae; genus Aramus; species Aramus guarauna. The sequence goes on from VXBL01009192.1 coordinate 79,189, forward strand.
AGGCATGCCGAGCAAATAATCAGCTCAAGGGCAAAAAACCCCCTCTGCTCTCCATCAGCCGGTCCTTGTCTGGGCACCATCATTGCAAACCGGCCTCTCCAAGCAGGCAGTGTGTGACTGTGCTGTTTTCCATCCCAAAGAGTGGGGAAAGCATCATTTTGAAGGGGGGAAGGGATAGTAAAGCAAGCACGTTTTCACTGGCAATGAACCTGCTTCCAGCAAGTCTGTGCCTGGCAGCCCCTTGGGACTAAAAATACCCAGCAAAGGGCTAGAGCTGCACAGTGTCTGTTTTCTCAGCTCACCAGCTGTCTTCTTGCATCCTCACTCCTCTACCCAATGATTATCCCATCAGTTAAGGCCCTCTAAACCCAGGCAGCAGCATTTACGTAGTTTTACCAGATACAGTTGAAAGGTTGAGATTCACAGGCGGTGTTTTGCTGCTAATTGCGAGCAAGCTCAGACCTCTCCGACATCCAGCGCTGAAGGGCTGATTTTGGTCTGCCCTCGCTGCTGCTAAAGTCACCGGCAAAACGTGTGACACATTTGGGCTGTTGTCCACACTGACATCCCCAAAGTCCTTAAAAGTGGTATGCAGGTCTGGCTGAGAAATGCTGAGCTTCGCTATGCGGGGATGGCATCTTCTGTATGCAACCACCAGCTGGGCTCCCAGGGGAAGGGGTGCGTGGGAGTGGGTGATTTTCTGTTGCTTTTGGAGAACAGAGAACATCCCAAGGTTTGAGGTGGTACAGAAATGAGGGGATGCTCGTATTGGGGGGGAGCTGACGCTAGGCAGGAGCTTCCTGCACACACCTGTCCCTGCATGCATGCACATCCCTGCACCGATGCACATCCCTGCTCGTGTGCACGTCTTGCGTGCATGGATGTTGCTGCATGTGGCATGTCCCTGCATGTGTGCACACCCCTGCACACTCACCCGTGCCTGTTCGCCGAACACACGTCCCACTCCAGCAGGCTTGAAGACAGCAGATGTCAAACTCAGCCTGGTCCTGACTTCTTTACTTGGCATCACAAATAAAACCTTTGCAACCACCCTGACCCTGGATGATAGTCCTTCCCATTAGCCGGGCTACTCCTGGGGCTTGTGGTTTTGCTGTTGTTCTGGTTTTGCAGTGAAAGTTGCTGTAGTTGAATCCAGAAATGATTGCTCCCGACTCCGTGGGGTAGGAGAGTTGCTCAGTAGTTGTTGCTGGGATGGGTCTGCAATGGGGATGCTGGAGGCAGCTCAGTGTCTGCCTGTAGCGGTTGTGGATGTGACCAGTATCTCTGCAGCGTGGGGAGTTTTCTTGGGGTCTGCTGTGGTTTCAGCCACGTGGCTGAAATGTTTCCAGAGCTACGCGCAGAGTTGGCAGAGCATCAGCCTGGATTTACCTGCTAGGAACCCACTGGCAGAGGGATGCTCATGGTGCAGCGATGTCATGGGGAGTGTGGAAAGCCCTGAAAGCCCTGGGCTGGCTGCCCACCACCTCCCTGGGAGCTTCAGGCTGGGACAAGGGGAACTTTGGCTGCTCTTTGTGGTGGTAGGAAGTATCATCCCTGCTTGTAGTGCTTCTCCAGCTGCAGAGGGTTGTAGCAGCTCTCCTGCTGTATCCCCCACACTACCCATGCCTGTGGCCTGGGACGCAAGAGGAGAATGGGACCACTCTCCAGTGAAGACATCCCCCAAGCCCTGGGCATGGAAGAGCTTTGAGTCCCTAAGCATTGCCTTGTCCTTGGTGGGCAGTTTTATGCTGTATCACATCTTTGTTGAGCATGCTCAGGAGGGCAGAGCACAGATACTTTTGGGGACCAGCGAGTTGAGATGAGTCTATCCTTGGACTAGCATTGGTGCTGTGCAAAGTCCCCATGATCCTGTTATCGCCCTCTCCAAGCTGAGGTGTTGGGCTGTGCTTATCACCCCCAGCCTCCCTTCCCAAGCATGGCAGATATGACAGGATATAACTCTATACAGGTTGCAGTGAAGCAAAGTAGCACATGGGCTTACCCAAACTGCCCCAACCACCACCTCCTCCTC
>VXBL01009192.1:85648-122493 GCA_013400195.1 Aramus guarauna
GTTGGAACTAGATGATCTTTGAGGTCCTTTCCAACCCAAACCATTCTATGATTCTATGAAAGCAGCTTGGGAGGAAGGCAGCTCATGTGCCCATGCACAGAGCTGGGCTGGTCCTGCCTCTGCTCAGGCTTCTGAAAGCAAAAAACCCAACAGTGCTTCCCCAGGAGCTCCTGGGGTCCCCATGAATGAATTGCTCCCTGTCCTCAGAGATGCACTGAGACGTGCCCAAGTTTTGGGTGCAGACAGGGCCACCACCACCTCCCGTGCGCCAGGGGCTCACATCCCCTTCGCTCCCGGCTCCCCAGCCAGCACACATCGGAGAGAGCAAGCCAGGTCACCGTGAGCACACACTGCCCGCCCCGCTGCAGCCGCCTCGGATTAAGAGACCGTGCGGATTTAGTCTTGGCTCCCGCTCCAATAAAGGGTCCTCAGTCCCTCGGCACGGGCAGCATGCAGACAGAGCAAACTGGGTCAGTGCAAAGGGACTCGGTGACAGCGCTGCACCCAGGAGCCCGGCGGGTGCCCCGCTCCAGCCAGGGCTGCCTCCAGCTCCCTGCACCGCGACAAGGGATGTGATTTGGGTGGGCAGCAGATGGGGCATTTCCCTGAGCTCCCGCTGCCTCCTGCTGCCCTGCCTGTCCCTGCGTGGGCAGGGGGGCTCTGCGCCCAGGCACGGCTGCTCCCGGTGCCCACTGTGCCGCTCGCCCTCGGGGCTGCACCGGCTGCCCTCGTGGGAGATGAGGGCTCGGCATGAACGTGGGGAGCAAACCCAAAGGCGCTCACCTGCCCAATGGGATTAATCCCAGCATGTGCATGTACCAGGTAAGCGGGACGTGGCGGGTCTCTTCCCTGGGGTGCTGCATGGGGGCTTTCCACAGGCCCATCCCATTCTCTTCCTCCTTCTCTGTGAGCCTTTTTGTCCAGGAGCTTATTGTAACCCATCATACCCCACTGGGACAGGATTCAAGCTGGATTGCTTGAAGAAACCCTTGTTTTGAGGCAGGGTTGGGCACCCAGCCTCACTGGTGGCCACCTATGAGGCTGACAGCCCTTCCTCAGTGTCACCGAAGAGCCAAGCCCTGGCTGTGCGGAGAACGTGCTGCCTGGGGAGGATTGGGTGGATGGTGGCTGGGGGACGTGGCACTCTGCATCCTTTCAGGGCACAGTGTCTGCTGGATGCCACTGTGTTGGCACGGGATCCAGAGCTGGCAGAGCCATCAGTGGGGCAGGCAGGTAATGTGTGTGTCTGGGGCAAACCCCTGCACGGGGCAGGCAGGGATGCTCCAGGGATGCTCCTGCCTGTAGTTCCCGTTCCCCCTTGCTCATGTTTGGCTTGGCTGCCATGTGGCCGTTTTCCCCCTAATCCATGGGGGGCATCCCTCAGCCCCCAAAAGGCAGAACTCTAGAGCGATTTCCCAGGGAAACTAAGCTGCCTTAATGCTTCTTACATGATTTATTTATTCCTGTGGGAGCGCTGAACGCGACTTAATCGGGCTGAAAGCTCTCGGCTCAAATCCCTCTGCCCTCCTGGCTTGTGCAGGGGGTGCACGGCCAAGGACCAAGCCTTGACCAGGGTGTGGGTGCTCTCGGCAGCCCCCTGGGGCCCTGGCACGGCTGCCAGCTCCCTCCTGCCTGGCCGCTCAGCTCAGCTCCTCCTCTGCTCTCCTGGGTGTAGGTGCCACCGGGGGATACGACATGCAGGTGTATCCAGACGTGTTCCCGGTGCGGGGTCCTGCGTGGGATGGTGCTTCTCGCTGCCCTGTAAGGGTTTGGGGGTTTGGCAGGAGTCCATGTCCCTAGCTGTGTCAGGGGGAGAACAGGCTCCCAAATTTCGTAGGGGCTGCTGTGCTGAGGGCTACCAATGGTCACGGAAACCTCCCGCAGTTCTTCCTTCCAGGCCCCGCTCTGCTGAATCTTTGCTGCCTCTTGCAACTGCCTGGGGACCCCAGTCCATTTAACTTAAAAGTATATCTAGAGTTAACACTTGCAAAAAGCAGCGTGAAAATAGGAACCCCAGCAGCTCCAAGCTGGGGGAAAACACCCGCTGGATGACACCTTTAAAATATCTCAAGATTTTGGGGAAGGATGGAGGGATCTGGTGGCTCAGCATTGAACCCTTGAAGCTGGCCACCTTCCCACAAGATCAGGGTGCTGAGATGTTGGATTCTGTGCTTGCTCGGCTGCACGGTGCTCCTCCCTGAGCAGTCCTGGGTGGAAATACACATCGTGACAGCGTGTTGAGAGGGGAGAACACCAATTCTCCATGGATGGTCCCCGCAGAGTCACAATGCTGTAGCCAAGAGGTCCAGGACGTGCCACCGCACTGCTCGGTGCTGAGGGTGGGTGGTGGTTGAAGCCCTGGGTTTACCCAGCAAAATTTAATCTTCATAATCCCATGCTAGGCATTGCTGGGGATGTGTTTATCCCCTCGACTGTGATTTAGGGCTTTCTCATAATTCTGCACTGCTGCTGGGACAGCAAGGAGAAACCGAGGAGATGGGTCTGCCAACTCCCAGTGCGGACAGACAGATGGATGGGGCTCTGTCCCTCACATGCCGAGTCAGCAGTGCCGATTTCCCGGCACGGTCATCCTTCCCACATCACCCTCCATCGCACACCTGGCCCATCAGGAGCAATCACTCTAATTAGGGGCTTTAAAATGCCATTAATCCCGCGGCTGGAGCCAGTTTGTTCCAGAGGTCCGGGTGCGTTGGAGGGGCGGCCACACTCCTGCCACAAACAGGAATTTTGCTCGCTCCTGCAGTCTCACTGCATCCTTGTCTGTGCTGTACAGGGAAAAGGCAGAAGATGGCTCTGGGTTGAGGACTTTTGCATTTCAGCTTTTTCGTGCTACAAGCCTTCTCCCCCTGAGCTTCCTAAAACTCTCCTTGCCTTCCCAGCTGTCTCCATGTTGCTGGTTTCTGGCCTTCCTCCAGCTCTTCCCTGCACCTTCCCATTGATGCAGCCAAGGGGGAAGACCCTGAACCCCAAACATACCTGGCGTTAGCCAAAGATCCGAGCCCTGAGCCACAACACCCTCTTTCCATGCCTTGCGTGGTGCTCCAGGTCTCCTTCCCTGCTCTGACGGTGAAAATAGCATCTCTCTGCCCTGCTGCCTCCTGCCCCGGGGCTTGGGGCTGAGCCCAGCTAGTCGCACTTTGGGTGGTTTGGTTTTAATCCAAATTAGACACTTCCCAGGCTGCTGGGCTTCCTGCAGGGCTTCTGAGGACTCTCAGGGCTGTGTCTCATCATCCGTCCTTTGATTGAAGATCAGGCACCTCTCCTTCACTTTCTAATCCGTTTATAGGTGTCCCTGCTTAGTTTGAGAGCTTATCAGAGCCAGGGGCAGGCGCCTCTGCATCTCCTGGAAGACTCCTGGCTGTGACCAGGGCAGAGGAAAATCACCTGGATTTATTCCTATATTTTTATTCCCAAACCATCAAAATCAGGCTTGCCAGTGCCCCCAGCCCTGTGTACTCGGCTAACCCTTACTGCTGTCCTATCTTGCTGCAGGGATGTTGCTATTTTTGGTGAGAAATGCTCCTTTTTGCAGCCTTTCCCCAAGGAAGGACAGTTATTGTGGTCTCTTTTGTTTGCTATGGGATGCTCCTGAGGCGCACAGCACAGGATCCGGCCAGCCATTCCTGGCAGGGTGGAGGGCTCAGAGAGGAGCACCCGGATGGGATGGAGTCGGGCAGGAGCTTTGTGCTGGGCCGGGGTGAAGCCACCACAACGCTTTGACCCGCTGACCTGTGAATTGCATCGGGCTGGCTGGGGTGGGGGCTGCCTGTCTCTCTCCAGCGGATTTTCTCTCTCTTTTAATCTCCTTCCCTTTCAGGATGAAAGCCTGATTGGGGGTGCAATCTGGACAGCTTGGCCAGTCCAGGCAACGCAGGGTGAGGAGGGCCGAATGCTGGCAATCGCCATTCCCAGCGTTGCATTCCTTGTCCCTTGCTGCCTCCGATGCCTTGCCCCATCTCTCCCACGCTGCACGTAGCCCTGTTCACCCTAGAGAGGAGAGCATCCACATCCGCAGCCCCAGCTTCCCCTGCCAGCCATGGGGCAGAGCAAGAGGTTTCCACCCTTTGCAGATCGGCGGGCTTTGAATCCACAATGCTGGGAGAGAGTCCACAGCCGATGGGTCACCTGCCATTATAGCTCAGGCTGCTGAAAGACGTTCCTGCGGCCAGCACAGCTGCGAGGATGCTTTTGCTGAGCTCAAGCCTTACTGACTGTCCCCTGGCGTATTGAGGGATGAGGGGAGTGACATATCCCTGAATCAGAAGCAGCCAGCAGTGCACGGGCACCTAATCTGGCACCTCTCGCTGCTGCTCTCCCACACTTTCCGCTCACCGGCGTTCCCAGCCCTGATATAATCCATAGGGATGCTCACAAGCTGCTCGCTCCTGTGCGCAGCGCTTGCATAACCCAGCGGTGCGCACGCACACACGTGTGCCGCTGGGCTGTGCCAAGCCTTAATCCCCGCCGGCTGGGAGAGCACGGCTTCGGGAAAGGCTTGCCTGGCACAGCGATCTCCCCCAGGGAAGCCGCTCTGCAGTGGGGTTCACTGCACTTTGGGGGGCTGTGGGATGGTGGCTGGGCATGGCAGGGGCTGGTGAGGGAGGTTTGGGGTGCTGTGACCCATTCGAGGGACAACTGATGGGGACAGGGAAGACCCCAGGGTTTGGAGAGGTCCCTGATGAAGTGATGGGGCAGGAGCAGGACTGGAAAGGAGCTGGGGGACTCAGGTCCCAGGGACGATGCTTAGGGCAAGGATGTTGGGTGGCAGCAGCCCTGAGGCATGATGATGGGCAGAAAAGCAGCTGTTTATAGGGGCAATTACTGACTTAGACCTCTGTGATTACTCTTTCTCTTCATTCATGTTGCAGTATGCTTGGGTCCTGTCCTGCTGTGGGGTCTCAGCACCACCAGTGACACCACCGTCTCCATCAGCCCCAGGCTAAAAACCCATACTGGTGCGAGCAGTTTGGGGTGGGAAGGGAGAGGGAAAATCTAGTTGGGAGAAATGGAGATTAAAAAGCTCTTGATTTCTTGGAGGGATGTCAGCTGTTGTAAGAGGTTTCACTTTGAGCTGAGCAGAGCATTTGATTCAACCTAAACCTCAACATTTTGCTTCAGTTTGAAGGGTTTTTATTTGATTAACTTGAAAATTAAAGTGAAAGAGAATTTCACGCTGTAAAACTGCTCTCAGCCCCAAGTTGAAATTTGTTTTGTTAATGCTCAATCAAATCCTTCTCAGCTTCTTCTGAAACCCTTTTTTCTTTTGAAGTTCTCAACACACTGTGAAACTGGTGTAAATTCATGGAGCGTTTCGACATTTGCATTTTTCACCCAAAAAAATCCAAGCTGCAAAATGTCGCTTAGTTCTGGCACTACTTGGCGACTGACAGAGCAACTGGGAGCAACGGGAGAGCGCTCCTGGGCTAACCCAAGTGCTTGGTTTTCATTTTCTAAGGGGAAATGAACTCTCCTGCATCCCAGGAACTTCACGGCGGGTTTCCTTTCCCCTCTGGCACAGTCACGAGTGTGATTGCTCTGTTTCTGAGGAGCCCATCAGGTCCTAAAAGCTGTGCTGGCTTTGCAGCTCTGCTTTGACATCGCTCTGTGTACGGCTCTTCCTTGCTGGCTGTCACCTCCCCAGAGGGACTGGTGGCTGGAGCAAGGGCTGGTGGCACCTGTCACATCTCCTGCTGTGCCCCATCTCTCTCAGCAGGGATTTGGGGTTTGGGGGTACCCCATAAGAAGCTGAATGGGGCCCCACATGCTGGACTGGGGTAGATCTTGCTCTTTCCTTTGGAAGGAGATTCTCGATGATGCCAGATCCTGAGGCCATGGCAGAGGCTGGTTTGGGGCCGGCTGTGGCTTTGCAGTAAGTTTTAGCCCGATGGGATGCTCCAAGGTGGGTGCTCTGCTGGGTTGCATCTAGGGGTCAGTGAGGATGGGACCATCTTGGTGGCCTTGACTGGGATGTTTTAAATGCCATTGAGCACCTCTGGAGCTGCAGAGCAGTTTCTTGTGTCGTTGGACATCAAACCAATGCATAAATACTGGGATGCTGTGTTCTCCCTCATCCAAAGTACTTAGGGAAGCCAAGAACAGAGCACCTCCCAACCTGGCTGTGCTTCACCGATTTCTGAATGTTCCCTTGGGTGTCCCTGTCTCTCACTGGTTTGGATGGGAAATGGTCTGTTGTGGAGGTCCTGGCAGTGGGACCGGGACGCTGGCTCCATCTTCATCCTACTCTCCCTGCTCACAGCCGTGCCCTGATTTCTGCAGGAGTTTGCAACACTGACGCGGGAGCTCAGCGCGTGCCGGGAGCAGCTCCTGGAGAGGGAAGAGGAGATCTCGGAGCTGAAAGCCGAGCGCAATAACACCCGGGTAAGCATATTAAACCTGCTGTCTGGCTTTCAGTCCCCAGAAATGTGGGACACCACAGGCTGCTGGGCTGATACCGGCATTGCCAGCCCCTGGGTTGGTGAGAACCTCATGTTTGCCCTCTTGCAGCTCTTGCTGGAGCACCTGGAGTGCCTGGTGTCAAGGCATGAGCGGTCCCTGAGGATGACCGTGGTCAAGCGGCAGGCTCAGTCACCATCTGGGGTTTCCAGTGAGGTCGAGGTGCTCAAGGCGCTCAAGTCACTCTTTGAGCATCACAAGGCGCTAGATGAAAAGGTGAGACAGGCTGCCAGGACCTCTCTCCTGGTTTGCTCCATGAGCATCCCCTGCTCCGAGCTGACCTTCTCCCAACCCTCCTCCACGCTCCCACTGGATGCCATTTTTTGTTGTTAAGCTGGGTGGTGACATGGGGTCCCTCAGGAGGAAGGCCTTGGGTATCCAAAAGCTGCAGCACCTTCATTTTAGAAGCCCGTGGGCTGCCAGGTGGATGCTGTGGGTTTGAGACTGTCGGGGACAGGGATCTTGCTTCCCTGGGTCACTCACATGGTGGTGGTGAGCGCTGGCATTTTGCACCCTGGGTCAGTCTTTCTGTAACAACTCATATTGTTCCTCCTGATTAATTTACCTTGAGCAGCTCCTTCCTCTGCTAAAAGACATTTTCAAGCTGCCCCAGCCATGGGTCTTCTGCAAGAATCAGTTTGATCTGGGCTGTTCCTCTCCAACATGCTTTTGCTCTCCCAGGCAATGGGCTGGAGCATCCTTGAGCCTGTGCCCTGAATGTAAATCCATCTGAGCCTGACTGTCAGCCAGACAAAAGGGGCTGGGAGCTTTGCCTAGATCCTGGGCACCCTCATCACGGATAAATAATGGCTTTTCCTGTTATCTCACATGACTGCAGGTCAGGGAACGCTTGCGAGCAGCTTTGGAGCGAGTGGCAACCTTGGAGGAGCAGCTCGTGGATGCCCATCGTCAGGTAAGAGGCATTTGGCCGCCTACCCTGGGCGCTTGCTGGGGCACCCCCTGGGCTGGGACTGCTCCATGTTACATTTTTGAATTCATGTTGAATTTGCTGAAATACCACCCTCAAGTGATTGTGCAGATTGGAGAAGTGGCATTTGGGCATTTTTAATGTAAGGCTTTTATTCTAAAATTGCTATTTACATGAAGGCTTGCCTGTATTTAAGGAAACCATCTAAATATTCTGACTTTTGTCTCAGGGGCCAGCTTTCCTCTGTTTGGTGTTCATTTCACTGATGAAAGCAACCTGAACTTGAATCATTTAAGGGGGCTGAGAGTGACTTTGCTTGTTGGCTTTTCCCCTGGCTCAGCAGAGGTGTAAACCTCGCTGCTCCAAGCACCCCCATCTTGCATCCCCCATTTCCGTCCTTGCTTGGGCTCTGGCATGGGGACTTCTCTGTCCCCAACATTTAGCCCTGTTGGAGACAGTGAACCAGGCTTTCCTTCCTGAAGTTTGTGCCCAGCCACCACTGCCAAAAGGAAAGAGCCATCCTTATAGCCTCTGCCTGGCCAAATTTTGCTCCTCTTTCCAGTTCCCGGGATGTATCTCATGGTACTTCCCCAGGCTCTGTGCCTGGCCTTCGATCACCTTGCAGCGACCGTTCCCCATCCTCCCCCAGCAGAGCAGGGTGCAATGTCAGTGTTTATCTCCTCTTTCTCCTGCCTATGTCTGCGCTGAGTCTGTCTGGCTGTAAGCTAGTGCAATGAATTGGGAGGGAGTTCTTGGGTGCAGGTCTCAGGTCCCTGAGGGCTCACCATGAAAACCTTACTCCTGGGGCTCAGGCTCTTTGCGTGCCTGTAGCGAGCACCATTGTGTCCATGCAAGGTGTGGTTTCATCCTCCACCAGTGCTGAGCCTTCACAGCATCTCTGCCTTCCCCTCTCTTCTTCACTCTATCCCTCTAGTTTCCCCCTCAGCCATAGGCACTAGCTGAAGATGACGATGGAGGAAGCCAGCGGGAAGCTGGTTGCAGACCTGGGTGCACCAGGGCTGGCCTCACTCGCAGCCAGACCAGCTGGTCTCCTCTGCTTTCTCTCATTAATTATCCCCGTTGTCATGCAGGTGGCGGCTCTGCAGCAAGGCACCCCGCGGGAGGCCCCAGCGGGTGAGAGGGATGAGAGGGAACCCAAGGAGCCAGCACAGAAGCTTCCCTGGAAGGTGAGAGTCCCAGAAACCCCTGCTCTGACCATGCTCACCAAGGCCATCGTTTCCCCAACCCTCTTGTCACTGGCTCCAGGGTGCTGAAAACTTTTTTCCTGACCCCCTGGGTCCGACACCCTGGGAAATGCCCTTCCTGGTGGATATAGGCCATTTGTGAGCGGAGGGGAATTTGTGCTCCTGCTCAGATGCTCCTAGGGGCTCTGCTTCCTAGAGACATTCTGGGAAACCCTCAGCCGTCCCTATTCCATTGTGCCTGTGAGAAGCCACATCCTTGGCTAGAGGAAACTGTTGACAGGGGGTCCCGGAGCCGCACGTCCCCACTCCTCACCACCTCACTGGGTCCCTGCAGGGCCATGTTCCCTGTTCCCCCATTGCGTAGCTGCAGGCAATGCCAGCCCGTGCTTTGGGGCAGCCCGGCATCCGCCTCCCTCTCTGCTGCCTTGCAGCGGCTCTCCAATGGTTCTGTCCACCCGGACGATGAGGCAGGTCAGGTGGTGGAGCTGCAGGAGCTCCTGGAGAAGCAGAATTTCGAAGTGGTCCAGGCCAAGGAGCGCATCTCTGCGTTGGCTGCCAGCGTCGCCGAGCTGGAGGAGGATCTGGGCACCGCCAGGAAGGATCTGATCAAATCGGAGGAGATGAGCAGCAAGTACCAGAGGGACCTCCGAGAGGTTAGACACTGCCCTCTCACACTGCCAAGCCTGTTGCAGTTGCAGAGACATTCACAACAGCTTCCACATGCTCTGGGCTGGGAAGGGATTGTAATCCCTGTTGTATGGAGGGTGAAGGCCAGTGTTCCCCAAAAGGAACTGCCTGTGGGAGATTGTCCCCAAGTCCATCAGCAGGACTTCCCTGAGGTTATAAGCAGAGACCGAGATAGCCAGGCGTGCCACAGACCTGGGGCAGTGAGCTGTGTCCGTGCTAGGGGGTTTTTCTGTGGTTACCTGACTCTCCTTTTATTCATCTCCCACTCTGCTGTCCCTCATTCCTGTGCAGAGCAGGGTTTTCATTGCATGCTTGGGCTCGGGGGTGTCCCAGGCTCACAGGAGCTGGGTGGCCCAGTTATTGCCAAATTGGTGGTCACAGATAAGGATGTGACAGCCCCATCACTTCCCCAGGCCCTGGCTCAGAAAGAGGACATGGAGGAGAGGATCACCACGCTGGAGAAACGCTACCTGGCAGCCCAGCGAGAAGCCACCTCCATCCATGACCTCAATGACAAGCTGGAAAGCGAGCTGGCCAACAAGGAGTCCCTGCACCGCCAGGTACCAAAACTCACCCAAAGACTCCCCACCACCCTGGGTATCTAGGAGGGACAAGCAGGCGCTGGGGATGGGACAAGCAGGCAAGGCTCAGTGCCAAGCACCCATCCTGCCCTGTCCCGCAGTGCGAGGAGAAAGCCCGGCATCTGCAGGAGCTGCTGGAGCTGGCGGAGCAGAAGCTGCAGCAGACGATGCGGAAGGCAGAGACGCTGCCCGAGGTGGAAGCAGAGCTGGCCCAGCGCATCGCCGCACTCACCAAGGCAAGTGTGCGGGGTGCTCGGGGACAGCCAAGACAGGAGAGAGCGCAGCAACCAGAGGAAGAGGCAGGTCTGGCTGCCCCCCTGCAGTGATGGAGCCCCTGGCAGCCCCAAGGCACCCTGCTCTGAGGGGTGCCAGCCTCCGAACTTTGCTGTCCTCTGCCTTCCCCAGGGCTGCAGGGACAATGCACCATTTTTAAAGCTGCTGATGTGTCCTGCATGCACAGGGTTTGCTCCCTCCCCTCAACTTTTTTCTCCAAGGAGGAGATGGCCCTGTCGATCTGAGTGGCCTTCAGCTTGTGCTGGGACCACTCTGGGATGAGGAGGAAGAGGAAAGACCCAGGCTGGATCTGGGAGGGAGGTGTGGTTACAGCCAGCTCTGCCATTCCGGAACTCACAGAGCACCTCCATGCCCATCACCTTGCTAGCAGGGCTGTTTTGGGCTCACAGTGAACCATGGTGGGGGTGCAGGCAGTGAGAGAGAGTGCCGCATCCTAGGGAAGGATGCGGATGCAGGGGTGAAGGGAGGAGTGCAGGAAGACCCACATGGTTTTGGGGAGCATCATCCAAGAGGGCTACTCTGCTTTTCCCAGGCAGAAGAGAGGCACGGGAGCATCGAGGAGCACCTCCGGCAGCTGGAGAGCCAGTTAGAGGAGAAGAACCAGGAGCTGGCCAGGGTAAGCACTGCTCAGCCTGGACTGGGGACTCCTTGCAGGTCCTGATCCGGCCTTGGCTCCACCTTGCCACAGTGGCTAGGTACCTGGGCACACCAGGAAGGGTGGGCTTGCTGTGTCTCTGAAGCATGATGGGGAGAAGGGCCTGGTTAATGCTCTCCCATCCAGGATGTCTTCATCTAGAGTCAACCAGGAGCTCATGACGCTCTCTGCTGTGATTTCCCCCTCTCCCAGGCATCCAAGTCTTGCTGTTAGCATGCCACATCCACTGCCCTCCCAGCATCACCTCCTGGGACAAGCTGGGACCTCAAACACAGGGCAGAGGGGGAAGCTCTGGCTGCTTTCCTCCCCAGCCAGGATCAGCAGCAGAGCAAGACTGATGGATGCTGGCAGCAAAGGGTGCTGCCCCTCAGAAAGACAGAGATGTGGCTGATGTGTCACGGGACGTACAATCCCTGCTGTGCTCCTTAGCTTGTGGCTGGGCTGTCAACGCAGGAGGTCATCATGCCCATTTCTGGGGTCACCCAGGTGGTATTACAGCACGTGCCCCTGGGGAACCTCCTGGTTGTTTTGGCCAAGGGCCGGCATTTGGAGAGACCTTTGCAAATCCAGAGGATCTGTGCCTTTTGGGGTCTGGAATGTGCCCCCAGTGTGGCTGTCCCTGGCAAATGCACAGGTAAAGCTTTCTTGAGGGTCAGGCAGGAAGGATCTCTTTGGATCCTGTCCTCTCTCCTGTTCGTCCCTGGCTGGGAAATGGCAGAGACCAGCAGAGCCCCAGCAGAGGGTCTGATCTGTGCTGTAAGGAGTGGATTTGTCCCCAAAAGCCAGGCTTGGTGGATCAGCTCTGACATCACCAGCGGGCATGTGATGGCAGGACAGCACTGAGCCCCTCATGGCAGGAGAAACAGATCCACTGGATCTGACGTGGCCGGTCACTGTTTGCCGTTGCAGGCCCGCCAGCGGGAGAAAATGAATGAGGAGCATAACAAGCGGCTCTCGGACACTGTGGACCGTCTGCTGAGCGAATCCAATGAGCGGCTGCAGCTGCATCTCAAGGAGAGGATGGCAGCCTTGGAGGAGAAGGTAGTGCCTGGGGGCAGGGGGTCCACTTGGGGGCTGGTGGGGAGTTGAGGGGGCTGCAGCCCCTCTGGCATGGAGCCTCGGCCAGCCATAGCACAGGGGTTTGGAAGTACCTGTGCAGGGATGGAGAAATGATCACATGCAGGATGCCAGCTGGGGGCTGGTGGGAGTGCAGGGACGCGTGCTCTGCATTGCACCCTCGCCTCCAGCCAGCCCTAACCCGGTAAGACCCACTCCCCACTGCCTTTCACCTCCGACAGCAGCAGGATTTGTCCTGCTCTGTTCCCTTGCTTCCCTGTGTCTCTTCTGGTGCAGCCTTGACTGCAGCCTGCACCCAACTGTTGGAGCAAAGCCCTACTGCATTTTGCAGCAGAAAATGCAGCGTTCATCCTCTCCCACCTGCCCATCCCCTCCACATGCTGCCTTGAAACCTTCCTGTCCCCCAAGCCTGGACTGATCTGCCTTCTCCAAGCCAGAGCAGAGTCCACGAGCAGCCTCCTAGCTCCCACCCTGCTCCTCCTGGGGAACTGGGCTTTACTTTGAGGAGCCAGCTGGAGTTGCTGCTAATTGAATGCAATTAGCTGGGAGAGCAGGTGGCTCAGAGCAAGGATTAACCTCACAATGCCAATGGGAGGTCAGGCCTTGATAATTCACCTCTGTTTGGGTTCCTGCAGGGACCGGGCTCTCCTTAACAAGTCAGAGCACAGAGGGGTTGCATGCCCCAGGTGACACCTCCAGGACTGGGTCTGTGTCCCCTGCTGCTCTGCACCTCCTGTCCCCAACCAGATCTGGCTGTGCCAGTTTGTCCAGTCATTCAGCAGATAGGTCTGAGTGGCTCTGGATAAAGAGCAGGACCCAACACATGGGGCTGAGTCCAAATTCCCACCCCAGCAAGCAAGAGGGACCAGAGCGGTGGCACCTTGCAAACAGGCATCATCTGCTCCCCAGCCTGCTGCCGGCACTGGCTCACCCAAAGAGTTTCTGCAGGTCTTCCATCCTATTTGCCTGCCAGCACGTCCCAGAAAAGAGCACTAGGTCAGCCAGTTGCAAACACATCTTCTTTTCCCCCTGCCTATTCCCTAGCTTAGATGTAGGGGACTTTTTTGCCCTTGATCCAGCTGCTTGAGGAGTTGATCTCCTCTCAGACACATTTCCTAATCTTCAAGCCCTGCCCATCAAACCTCTAATCGCCGCTTGCCCTCCATGGCCATGCCCCAGCGTGGGGCAGGCATTGAGCTACAGCAGCCCTGCTTGAGGAGCAGGAGGTTTGCAGAGCAGACCGATTCACAGGCAGGTAGGTGAGGAATAGATCAGGGAGCTATTGCCATCCCTCCTGCCAGGCATCCGTCATACCATCCATGCAGCGATTCCACGCTGGCCATTTCTGGGAGGCCGCACAGCCGTTTTCTAAACGGTCTCTCTTTTTTCTTTCCTGTTTTTGTTCCCTTTTCTTTTGTCTCGTTTTTCAAAGAACACATTGTTACAAGAGCTGGAAAATACCCAAAAGCAGATAGAGGAACACCAGCACGACAAGGTAAATGCTGCTGCAGGGAGCCTGCCCTAGTGACTGCGCTTCCTCACTCCTAATCCCCGGCTAGTGGCAGTTGCACCTCCTAAAATACCCTAGTTTCGGAGGAGCTGGGATCCCAAAGCGCCCAGCAGCAGGAGGCCACAAACTAACCCACGCAGTGGCTGGATGGAAGCTGCCACCCGCCTCCCCGGAGACCCCCGGTTCGGTTTCCTAACAGGCACGTTCAGTCCTGTCTCCATATTTCTATCATGCTCATCCATCCCCGACCCCCTGCCGAGGACAGCAGCGAGGCCGGGGTGGCTTCGCCCATGTGTCTAGAGGAGGGTTTACCCCAGCGCTCCTTGGTGCAGCCTGGCTGCGAGAGATGGTGCTGCTAAGGCAGCCCCATCTCCGTCGCCGCCGAAGCTTTCTCAACCCTCTCACTCAAACTGGGGGGAAGATCTGCTCCATGCCCAGCTTGCAGAAGGCCCTGTAGGTTTTTGCACCTCCCCAGCTCTCAGATAAACCATCTGAGTAGGGTCTGCAACACAAGTCCACGTTGGCCTGTGCTGGAAAGCTGGAGAGTTGCAGCTTTTTGAAGCAAGGGGAGCTTTTTGGATGTGCCCCTTGTCTCATGCATGGTTGGGGGGATTGGGGGGCTGCTTTCCCCCTTGCCCAGGGCCTTGCTCTCCCGGATCCTCCCTGCCTGCAGTGAGGATGTGCAGGCATCGCTCACCCTCACCAGCCGCGGCTGCTCAGCTCTAGGCAGAGGCAAAGCTCGGAGACTCGCATGATGCTGCCTGCATGTTTCCCACCCTAGTTCAGCCTGTTTGCCCCCAGGACTGGATCCTGCTGTGCCTGGAGGATACGTCTCCACTGCCTCCCTGCCCACCCACAGCCTCTCCCCTCGCATCTCCCGCAGGACAGCATGGCCACTTAGCGCAGGCACAGGTTCCCGTTGAGAACGGGGCTGGCAGCAGGAGGGACGGGGCCAGCATCAAATTTGGCTCACAGGTCCCTCACTGCTGGCCCTTTGCCAAGGCGAACGTGTACGTGCAGTCTGGAGCAAAACCAGAGCATCCCAGTGGAACCGATTTTCCCTCATCTCTCAAACCAGCATCGGTTCAAGCACGCGTGTGTCTGTCTGTCTGGCCTGTGATCACTTCCTCCCTTCACGGCATCGCCCCAGCATCATCATTCACTGTCGCCTGCATGAGCTGTTACTTTACGGATGGTGTCAAAGGTGCTTTAAACCTTGGATGGGGATTTTTAAAGGGAATATAAACCTGGAAATAGCTAAGGATGTGGATTGCTCCAAACCTGGCTGCTCTTCAGAGCAAAACCAACCCCTGCCTGTCTCTTGTCTTGCCCCGAACAGCGACGGTTGTCTGATGAGATCGACAAACTGAGGCTGGAGGTCGATCAGCTCAAGACCAGAAGTGGTACGTTCGTGGAGAGTGTGCACACAAGGTAAGGGCTGCCTGCCAAAACCCTGCCAGCCTGTGCCTGCCCCGCTTGCATCCTGCACCCGCGGCCTTGGGGCCACTTTGCTTTTAGGGCCCCAAAATTCTGTTGGCATCAGGCATTTCTGGTTTCACCATGCGTCAGTGCCAGGCTGCAGGGTGGTTCATCGCAGCAGGGTCAGATCTGGCTGTGCTGTTCCTACCATGGATTTGTCCTGGTGTGGGACACAGACTGTTGAGAATAGCCCAGCCCAACTGAATGGCTCAAAATTTGCTCTTCTAAGGGTGAAAAAACACTGGGGACCATTTCTTTTTCTGCACAAAGGGCTTAGGGCTTAATTTTCTATGAAAGCTGGATGTTCACCAAACGCCTTTCCCCTTGTGGTGTGCTGAGGATGCACTGGTGGAGAAGGAGGAATCTCTTTTAAGGTGTTGCAGGCAAAGGAGAATGAACCCTCCCATTTTTTCCCCTCCTGTCTACAATGATCCTTCCACACCCTTTCATTTAAAGTCATCCGGGAGATGGGGAGGTCTCAGCCCAGAGCACCAGGAGGAGAGGTGAGTCCATCGGGTCTCATCCTCTGGCACTGACCAGGGTACCCAGCACTGCTGCAAGAAAGCAGAGAGTTAGAAAAGGTGGGTGCCGGCATGTCATGCACCCCACTGCATTGCTGCGGCCACCTGGGACACCACATCCTCTCCTGAGCATTTTTGATGTGGGTTAGAGGCAGCGAGGGATCAATGAGAGTGACCACCAAGGGGAAAAATTCAGGTGTCAGGAAAGCTGGAAAAGATGGAAAGGAGCTGGTGTAACCAGCTTCAAATCCATCAGCAGCTGTGGCGGAGAGGAGAAGGCCTGGAGGTCCTGTATCTGTCAGGGAGAGAAGAAACAGGGAGAGCAAGGAAGAGCGAGGAAAAGCTGATTGCCAGAGGAGTGTCTGGAGCATGTGTGGGACTTCTTTTATGGGTCTGTACGAACAGGATGGACAATTTTTTATTTTTATTTTTTTATTTCTTGGAGGAAAAATCAGCAAAAAGCTTGAGTTACAGAGGCCAGAATAATCCCCCAGCTGAAATGTCAGCTTTTGTCTAAGGCGCCTTTATCTGTTTTTAGCTCAGGAGCAGCTTGTCAGCAGCTCCGCAGCTTAAATCCCCTTGAAACTTGGGCTGTGCCTTTGTCTGCAAACACCAAGCTGATGCCAAGCCAAGCTGCTCATGTTAGTGGTTTTGTCTGGGCTTGGTATGCTGGGATGGGGAGCCCGGATCTGTATCTGCACTGCAAACTGGACCCACCATGGTGGAAAAACACTGATCTGCCTTGGACAACTGCTTTTGTCATCTTAAATAAAAAAATCCTCATGGCTCCTATGGAAGTGCATGCAGGGAGTAATGACCCCGTGCTTTGCTCAGCTGTGTGGTTGGGTCATCATGGCGAGGAGGAGCAACCAGGCAATGTGGAGATATACAATGAGTACCACGAGCAGCAAAAAGCAGCCTTGTGTCCAACAGCAGCCACTGTGTGGCTCTGCCCAGCACAGGGACCCGCTACTGAACACCAGCCCAAGCATGGAGGAGGATGAAGAAGTCCCAGCTGGTTTCTTCTGGGAGATCTCAAACAATGCTCATGTCCCTGCACCTGGAAGATCTGTTTCAAATGGAATTTTATTCATCAGGGATTTTTTTCATGAAAATGTTGAAGAAAACATAGAAAGGACACAAGCTCCCTGGCTGGCCCCTGTTCTGTACAACAGGGATGGAGAGGACAGGCACAAGATGTGCTGTACATGTTGGGAGGTGCAAGCTGTTCTCCAGAGGGGAGGACAGGAGGGCACTGTTCAGCCCATGGTTTCACAGCAGACCCACTGCGCAGGGTGTTTTTGGCCAGAACTGGCTGGATGCCCCAGAGCGTACTGCAGCACAGAGGGAGGTAGCAGCAGGGTAGTGCCCAGGGCTGGGATCCCTCCAGTCTGTGAGCACATCTCCAGGGTCAGCATGGGGGGAATGGGGAACCTTTTTCCGGAGCCTGGTTTTGCATCATTTCCTGCAGAGCAGGCAGGCATCGCTGGGGTGGGCATCCTGGGGTGGCCTCGTCCTCCTCCTCTGTCCTGAGCTCGTCTGGGCTGCAAGGGGAGCGGCCCGAGCACAGGAGTATCCTTGCATGGAGCAATGTCCGCAACAGGATTCTTTCTCCCCAGGTCCCATATGGGCAGCGCCACGGACCTGCGCTTCCCACTGAGTGCCGTGGTCCATGCCCCCGCCGAGCCCTTCAGCACAGCCCCAGGCCTGCCTCGGGCGCAGAAGGGCCGATTCGCCGCCCGGCGAGAGGAACCAGCCAAGGTAATCCATCTTCATGCCAGCACGGGGTCAGGGTTGGGGTCACCTCCTGCCTTGCATGCTGGTCTCATGTGTCCTTGATTTGGTGACATGGGGCAATTTCCTTCACCTGGTGCATGGATGGGGGTAACATGGTAGGAACAGTTTCCCCACTGGGATTGCGTTGAGGTGTGACTGTTGCATGGAGGTCTCCAGTTCGGCTTTTGGAGATGTGGGGGTGCCATGTAGGACCAGTGGACCTTGTTCACCCAGGACTGGGAGCAGGCCCAGGCAGGCAGCGTCCTGGCCACGGGGCCTCACGCCTTCGACAGTGACCCCGAGATCTCTGACGTGGATGAGGACGACCGTGAGACGCTCTTCAGCTCCATGGATGTGCTTTCTCCCAGTGGGCACTCGGACGCCCAGACGTTGGCCATGATGCTCCAGGAGCAGCTGGATGCCATCAATGAGGAGATCAGGTAGCAGCCATGGCCAAAACCCACCACCCTGAAATGGCTCCAGAGGACGGGGTGGGGGCAACAAACTGCCAGGCAGTGGGAGGAGGCTCTGATGCCCTAAAATTGAGATCTTGGTCCAGCTTCAGCCAGGGAAATGGCTCCAGGACATCCAGCCTCAGGGCTTGGTTCTTCCTGCACATGGCTCCCTGTCCCTCAGCTACACCAGTGCTGGCTCACAGAAAGGATCACTGTTTTAAAAAAACGTCCCCATTAATATTAAAAGAAATCGTGGTGTGTCTCAGCTCTGGTTTATGTGGACCCTGCTGGGTCTTTCTGTTATTCCTGGTGATCGAGGGATCCAGTCACAGCACCCAAAGTGCATTTCATGATTTTAAGGAGATCCTATGGCTGGGAGATGTGAGATGACTCCCCAGAAAGGTGGGGAGCCAGGAGCTCTGAGTCCCGCTGCTCCCCCAGGATGATCCAAGAGGAGAAGGAGTCCACCGAGCTCCGCGCAGAGGAGCTGGAGACCCGTGTCACAAGCGGCAGCATGGAGGGCCTCAACCTCACCCAACTCTGCAAAAGGGCTTCCATCCCCACCTCACTGACGGCCCTGTCCCTGGCCAGCTCGTCCCCACCACTCAGTGGCCGCTCCACCCCCAAGCTCTCCTCCCGCAGCGCCGCTCAGGACCTCGATCGCATGGGGATCATGACGTTGGTGAGGAGGCGTGCAGGGCGGACGGGGGGCTGGACAGGGTGTTTGTGTGGCTGCCTGGGGTGGGACTGATGCCCCAGTATCCGCACGGGTCTGCGGGAGGGTAACGTGGAATGAGGGTGCCCATGTTTGCTGCCTCTCAGCCTGGCACACCTAGCCCTGGGGCTGCTCTGCGCGGGAGTTCTCCATTAACTGCCCCCCTTTCTGTGTCTCTCTCGCTTTCCCCCTTGCAATCAGCCCAGCGACTTGAGGAAGCACCGGAGGAAACTGCTAGTGAGTGGCTCCCATCCCGTTGGTTTTTGTCCAAGCCCCTTTTCCAGCCTGCTCCTGGCTTTGTCCACACCAGGTCAGGGTGCAGCAGGCGCGGGATGGAGCTGGGGACCCCAGGGATTCAGCAGGAGGATCATGGGGATCCCTTAAGGTGCTTGGAGATGTGCCGGCTGGCAGCCTGGGGGGTCTGGCAGGACGTGGGGAGGTTCAGAAAGCCACTGGGTCCTCAAACATTGTGTGTCCCCTCTGGCGACAAGGTGTCTTTGGGACATTCTTGTCGGTGCTCCTCAGAGCCCTCTGCTGAGGGGCAGCAGATTCTGTCCCCACACCCTGACCTGGACCATGGGGCTGCATCCTCTCCTCCCTGTTCCCAGGATCTTGGCCATACGGCCACATCCTCCCCATCTGCTTGGGCATCTCGAGCCATTGCCAGAGCTCTAGTTCAGGCCAATCCTGGAGCGTGGCAAAGCCTCAGGGCCCTGGTGGCTCTTTTGGCCATGCCTCCATGGAGCAAGAGAGAGGCAGGCAGCAGGGCAAGGATGGAGCTGGGCTTTGGCTGCCCAGCCTCATGGCTTCTCTGCTTGTTCAGTCACCTGCAGCTCGGGATGAAAGCCGAGAGGATAAAACCACCATCAAATGTGAGACGTCCCCCCCATCCTCACCCAGGACGTTGCGATTGGAGAAGCTGGGCCACCCCGCGCTAAGCCAGGAGGATGGGAAGAGGTATGCGAAGCACCCTTTGGATCTTACACCAGTGCCTGCTCTGTTGGTTTGAGGATTTACATGGGGCAAGCATGGGATTGTGGGACGGGCTGGGGTTTGCCATGGCTTGTGCGCTGCTCGGGAATAACCTAAAGGCTTTGCTGTTCCTCTCCCTCCTCCATCCCCAGCTCGCTGGAGGAGCAGGCCAGCAACCCCAGCAGCAACAGCAGCCAGGACTCCCTGCACAAGGGCTCCAAGAGGAAGGGGATCAAATCCTCCATCGGGCGCTTGTTCGGGAAAAAAGAGAAGGGTCGCTTGATTCAGCTGAGCAGAGAAGGGGCCACGGGGCAGGGTCCGTGAGCAGCCCTATTCCCATTCGTGCCGGGCGGGCGTCCTCTTGGGCCAGGCTCTCTGCACACCTCCTGGCACTGTCTGCCTTTGGGGTGCTGTTGGGGTGACAGGCGGTGGAGCAGGGACACCCCTGCTGGTTTAGGGACGGTGGGGCCACTGGCTCTGGGCTCCCTGCAGCTTCAGGGCAGTTGAGTCCTGGTGCTTTCTGCCCTGCAGCCATTTCTAGCCTGAGCATGATATCAGTCTTAATGTTCTGGAAGAGCTGCAGTGAGGATACTGACCCCCCATCACTGTATCTTACCTTTAATGTCCCCAAATCTGCTTCCCCCGCCATGGGACCTTTTGATTTTGCAGAGCCCTTTGGTAGGAGCAGTTTTTCCACTCATAAATCCTTTACTGCTTCAATGTTGAGCATTTTGAGATGGGAGGGATGACAAGTGGGGATCCCTTTGAGCTTCCCCGGGATGTAGGGGGGCTGTGGGGCTGGTTGGAAATGGAGACTGTCACCTCCTGTGCTGCGATTGTGCATCCCCAAGACCCTGGCATGGGGACTGTGGCAGTGCCCACACCGACCTCATGGGATATCACACTGACGTGAGGATGTCTTGCTTGCTCAACAGTGCTGCTGACCGACATGGAAGTGGGCATGCAGGACCCTCTGGGACTTGGCAAACTGGGTGCTCAAGCCGAGAAGGATCGGCGCCTGCGGAAGAAGTGAGTGAACATCTTTCCCTGCCCCAGTAAGAAAACGTCCTGCATGATGGCTGAGAAGCCATGGCACGGGGCTCATCTTCACCCTCTCTTGAGCCCTTTTAGCTCCTTCATTGCTTTGCTACCAGTTGGTTCTTACTGCCCATGGTCTATTCCCTTTCTAGATCTGCTCCCTTTCCCCCAGTAAATCACTCTTCTGCTTCTGTTTCCTCCAGGCACGAACTCCTGGAAGAAGCTCGGAGGAAAGGATTGCCCTTTGCTCACTGGGATGGTCCCACTGTCGTCTCCTGGCTGGAGGTGAGGCAGAGCACGCCTGTGCATTGTCCCCATGCTCCAACAGCTTTGCAGTTGCCGTTGGTCTGTCGCGTGCTCCCCCAGCAGCAGTTCAGCACCCTGCAGTCCCACCGTGCTTGGTCCATGCACATGGTTGGTGGCTGCAAAACTTGGGAGAGCAGAGCAGAGCAGATCCCCAGTATCTGCACATGTTCTGTAGAGTTGTGGTTTGGGGTTTCCTCAGACACACACCTTAGCTTTGAGTTGAAAAGCTCAGTGGGTGCTCTGTCCCTGTGCTGTGTCCATCAGATACAGGGCTGCTAGGCTGCCCGCAGGCCATCTGGGCAAGGTACAAACAAAAAAGGAGTTCCACGTGTGCATCCAACTTTGATACTGAGCTTCAAACAGGGTGGCCTTGATCCTACCAGAAGAAGTTAGGGTAGGTCAACAGAGCAGTCACTAGCTTTGTCCTGTTTCGGCAGCTCTGGGTGGGGATGCCAGCCTGGTATGTTGCCGCTTGCCGAGCCAATGTGAAGAGCGGAGCCATCATGTCGGCCCTGTCTGACACTGAGATCCAGAGGGAGATCGGCATCAGCAATGCACTGCATCGCCTGAAGCTGCGTCTGGCCATCCAGGAGATGGTCTCGCTCACGAGCCCTTCGGCACCACCCACCTCACGGACAGTAAGTGCTCCATGCCACAGCCCTCCTCTTCCCCCAGCCAGCCCCTCCATGAGGCAGGATGATCCACTTGTTTCTCCCCTTTCCCTCACTCTTTGGGACCACAGTGGTCCGTCAGTCCCCAGGGAGTCCCAGTGTCACAGGCAAACGTGGCCATGGAGGGGGTGACATTTCCTCATGGACTGGTCAAGCCACCAGACACGTGTCCTCAGGTGCAAAGGTCATTTACGGCCATTGAGTGTGAAGCACTTTCCTGTCTTGAGGCACCAGCAGATGCTCTTGTCCTCACACTCAGAGGTTGTCAGCAAGAGGCTGACCCTGCTGAGCAGCCTGCAAAGAGCAAAGCTCAGGGACCGTCTGCCCTGGAGAGAATGAAATCCCACCCAAACAGCACATGCGTGATTTACAGGGTCAACTCAGTTGTGCACAGCCATTTTCTCAATCATTTCAGTACAAACCTTTTCCTGGGACCATGTGAAATTCCTGGGGCAAGTCAAAGCAACTGCACATCCCAGCTCATGTCTTGTGCTGGTCCCCAAAACCCCTGAGGGATTAATGGTGCCCCAGTAATACATCTGTAGAAATGCAGTCAGCAGAAAGGCCTCGAGTGTGTTGTGTCCCCTCAGATGGCCGTGGCTGGGGTCACAGCTGTCAGAGACAAGCCTGCAGGCTCTGTGAGCATAACACCAAAGTGTAAAGGCAGCCAAAGGGCCAGTGTTCCTTGCTGTGCTCTGGCTGCACAGACAGCCCAGGGTCCTCACGGCAGGGTGCCACCAGCCCAAGCTGCAAGGATGCTGCAAGATCTCCCCAGTACAGCTCCAAGCACAAGGGTGGCCTGATCTTCCATCAGCCTCGAGCGAGGCTTGTTTCCAGCGTGGTTGTGAACCGAGGCCATGACTCTATGGTGGTTTACCCTGACCACTCTGCTCTTTTCCCTGCAGTCCTCCGGAAACGTCTGGGTCACCCATGAGGAGATGGAGAACATGGCAACTTCCACCAAGACGGTGAGGCTGGCTGGCCCCACTGCCGATGCACAGCGTATCAGTTACCCAGCTGAGCTCTGGGCATGCATTAACACGCTAAACCCCGGGAGGGAAGGGGATCTTTGCTACGTCTCATGTGTCAGCTCTTGGCCAGCACCATGCACCTGTTTAGAAACGATCTTTCAACCTTTAATATCCCAGCAATTTCCAAAACTGGCTTAAAAACCATCAGATGCATTTTCCTTTGTCAAGCCCCTGTGGGTTTTACTGGGTTTCTAGAGTAGTTTGTCTGTTGGTTGTGAGTTAGAGGAAAGAAAAGAAAGACAAAAACCAAGAGTGATCTCAGATAGAGTCCCACATTGGTTATTCTACACCCAAAGAAGTCACTGTCTAATCTCCTGTTGACCTTGGCACACCCAAATATTGTCCCCACTGTCTGTCCCTGCCAGTCTGATAGCTTGGGGTCCCTTGGAGGGATGTGGCCATGCTCCCAAAAGCTCTGACTCCTTTGGAGAGATGTAGCCATGTGCCCCTCTTTCCAACTAGACCCTATGCCCTTGTCTCGGAGTAGGAGCAGCATTTTGGATTTGTTGTGTGGATGAGGCATTTTATTGAAGCTTGTGTCTGCTAGTCAAGTAGCACAGACCTGTAACTGGTACCTGTAACTGGTGGATGTCTTTTGAGGGCAGAGAGGTCAGTTACAGCAGGGCTGTGACACATTCCCTTGGCAGGTTTTGTGAGGTTGGACAAAACCAGCACAGGTTGACAAGGGAAGAAATAGCTACAAAATTGGCAGATTGGTCTGGGCAGCCCCTCTGGGGGTTGTGAACCATGAGCTGAAGCTTAGGTTTCTCTCTGCACCCATCTGTCTTTGGGGCACCCGAGAACTACCCATATTTCGCAGGAAAGATGTATGAGCCCTAGTGTCTGTGTCATCTCCAGCCCAATGCCCATGAGAAAAGCCTCATCCTGTGTACTCCTTACTGGACTGAGAGATGGGGTGAAACCCGGGCTCAGCAGGATCGGGGTGTCCCCACCACCCTGTCGACAAGGCTGAGCTCCCCAAGCCATGCAGCCGCGACACCAACCCCCATCCCCTCTGGGTCACACCGTGCTGAGGGGTCCCACGCTCAGCACACATGGTACACACTTTCATGGTGCAGGGCTGCCGGGTACTGACTTTACCTGTCCTTTCTATTGACATGCTGCATGTGTCACGCTTAGGACACAGAGGAAGGCAGCTGGGCACAGGTGAGGCCCCCGTGTCACCCTTTTCCGTGGGCGGTACATGGGGTGGTTGTGGGAGGGGGAGCTGGACATCACAGGGATCCCAGGGGATGAGCTTGGGGCATCAGTATTGGCCAAGTCCTGCTTGGAGTCGAGCCTGCACCCTGTGGTTGCTCTTCTGAGGCATCTCTCGAGCATGGGGTGATCCTCCTGGGACCTTGCATCAAGCAGCATCCTTCTCTGCTTCAGGCAGAGTGACTTTTTCTATGTAAGACACAGATCCTGTGTTAAAATCCCAACGTAAGAGTGACCAGCCACCCTGCATGGGAGGCAGGTTTCTAGCTGCACAGACATCTAGTTTTCACCATTTTTTTTAGCCCCAAGTTCAGAGTATAGACCATTTTCATGAACTGAAAGGGTGGGAGGAAAGATTCCTGCTTGGATCCATCTCTTCTGGTTTTAACACTCTCAGTTGTTTTACTTTTATTCTGGTGGATTTTATTTCATTTTTGGACCCAGAATCAGCTTGCAGTGAAAGTGAATGGATGGTTTTTTGCCCTAAATGGACTTTTTTCATTTTGAAGACATAAAGCGTCTTCACATTTGGTGATTTCTAAGCTTCATAAAAATCAGTTGGGAATGCACTGAAACCTGTTTCTTAGTTGTTTCAGCTTTCATGAATGTGCTTTTTCCAGAAGCAGCTGGTCATACAGTCCACCTATCCCTTATGCTTGCTTTTTGGCTACTGCCTTGTCTCCTTGGGAGACATCAGTAGGGCACAGACCATGGCCACCAGGACTGTTCCTTCCAGCTCCTTCAGTACAAACTAGGATTAAACTCCTCTGGCCCGGGTTTAGTCCTCAGGACAGTGACCCCCAGGCTGCAGCACTGAACTGTCACTAGTCTCCTGGGAGTCTGCAGCTCCACCAAGTCCTGGTTTCTCCCTAGCTCCTCCATTTGCTTCTCCACAGACACTAGCCTATGGAGACATGAACCACGAGTGGATTGGGAACGAGTGGCTGCCCAGCTTGGGTCTCCCACAGTATCGCAGCTACTTCATGGAGTGTCTTGTTGATGCACGGATGCTGGACCACCTGACCAAGAAAGATCTCAGAGTGCACTTGAAGATGGTGGACAGCTTCCACCGGTGAGTCCCCTCCTTCGGTCCCTGGGGTGCAGTGTCTGCATATGGAGCAGAGGATGGGGCAATTTGAGGGATTCTACCCTGTCTTGGCCAGCCCTAGTGCTGGAGGATGGCTTTTCTAGGCTAAAATCAACCACCTGATCTGGTGCAGCTGGTATGGGCAAATGTTCTCCTTCAGCACACTACTTCCAGCAAAGGACCAAGCCTTCTCCTGGCTGTGGAGCAAACCACAGGCAAAAAAAAGGCTTATCCTACGTGGTCTCCCACTGGCAGGCAGAACAGTCATCTACCAGCAGCCCAGCTTGAAGAAGGCTTGTGCCATCCCAACCACCTTGCTCAAGCAGCAGTATCCTCGTCTGCTGACCACCAGTGCTCAGATCAGGAATGGTTATGGTGGTAATCATGAGCATTGTCTCATTCCTCTATCTGGCATGCAGAGAGGAAGGGATGCACATCCTGGCATGGCTTTTGAGTGGGCAGATCAGTACCCCAGTCCATTGGGTACCACTGTCTACCCCAGCCATGGGGCTGTGTCTACGGACCTGCCAGGGCCCTCCCTGCTCTGGGGATGTACCCTTCAGGCTGGAGCAGCCCCCATGGGTTGGTTTTCCCCAGCCACTGAGCTCTGAGTATCCTTGCTTAGATCTGTGCATTCTCAGAGTAAAACTGATGGACTGGGAAATTACCATGAAAGGGAGGGGAATTCTTGGGGGGGAATGGATCGAGAGCAGCCCTGAGGAAAAGGACTTGGGGGTATTGGTGGATGAAAGGCTCAACATGAGCTGGCAGTGTGCGCTTGCAGCCCAGAAAGGCAACCGTGTCCTGGGCTGTATCAAAAGAAGTGTGAGCAGCAGGTCGAGGGAGGGGATTCTGCCCCTCTACTCCGCTCTTGTGAGACCCCACCTGCAGTACTGCGTCCAGCTCTGGGGCCTCACTACAAGAGAGACATGGAGCTGCTGGAGAGNAGGTCCTTTCCAACCCAAACCATTCTATGATTCTATGATTCTATGATTCTATGATTCTCTGTTTTCCGGCCAAGATCTTCCTTGTGGGTTGTGTCTGGGCTGACCCAACCATGAACCGAAGCATCCTTTGGGCATGTGGAGACCAAGAAGGGAAGTGGGTCCCTCCATGGGACCCTCCAAGCCACCTGCCCCACGATACTGAGCCCTCCTGAGGGTTGGGTGACATCTCATGTCCTTGCAGCACCAGCCTGCAGTACGGCATCATGTGCCTGAAGAGGCTCAACTACGACCGCAAAGAGCTGGAGAGGAGGCGAGAAGAGACCCAGCACGAAATCAAAGGTCAGCAGTCACATATACAATCCAGCTCTGGAAAAGGAGATGAGAAACCTCCCAAGAGATACCCAGTGATGGTCTCTCATATTCCTTATTTTTAACACAGTATTTGCCTGGGGAAAATCATTATTTCTGAGCAACCATGCCTGGAGGGCTCTTCTCCAGGGGGGACCTCCCTGCAGTATTTCCCCAACAGATTGCTCCAGGTGCCTTTATGCAGCTCAGTGAGATATGAGGAGGGAGGAAAGGTGTCAAGACAGGGAAGATCCACTGTGAGCATCAGACAGGCTTCTCCTGCCCCTTTCAAATGCTTAGGACACCCTCCAGCTTGCTTAGCCTCCCCTTCCTCATTGGATGTCCTGAGATTCCCTGCACATCTGGCTGCTGCTTAGATTACATCTCATTATTGATAATGCCCCTAATTACACCAGCAGCCACGGGTTCTTAGGATTAATTTTCACAGTTGTTTTCTGCCTGTTATTTCAGCATTCAGTTTGGTAAATTGAAGTGAGCTGTTCCTGGCACTTGAGCACCCAGTATCGCTGCTGGCTCGGGAAGGAGAGTCCCAGGATCAGCCTGGGGCTGTACCGAAGGGTTTCAGGGCATCAGCAGGTCCCCGCACAACCAAGAGTGTGATCTGAGCTGGCTCTGAGACATGCCCTTGCTCTTTTGCAGACGTGTTGGTGTGGACCAATGACCAGGTCATTCACTGGATCCAGTCCATCGGCCTTCGCGAGTATGCGAACAACCTCGTCGAGAGCGGGGTGCATGGGGCGCTTCTGGCCCTCGATGAAAACTTCGACCACAACAGTCTGGCACTCGTGTTGCAAATCCCCACGCAGA
This sequence comes from Aramus guarauna, assembly GCA_013400195.1. Taxonomy (NCBI): domain Eukaryota; kingdom Metazoa; phylum Chordata; class Aves; order Gruiformes; family Aramidae; genus Aramus; species Aramus guarauna. Next base: position 112,452 of record VXBL01009192.1, read on the forward strand.
ACACGCAGGTAACAGCAGCATCTTTAGGGGATTTTGGAGGAGGGTGGCCAGCGTGGGACACTGTTGTGGTGTGACTCCACCGGTCCCACCGACTCAACTCTGCCTTTCAAAGCAGAGCACTCAGATGGCACATGGGCTTTTTCTCTGTTCTCAGACTTTCCTGGGTTGGGAGTTTGTGCTGGGAACTGTTCCCACCATCGAGGAATGCTCATTTTTTGTTATTCTCAGGCTCGACAAGTGCTGGAGAGGGAGTTCAACAACCTGCTCGCCTTGGGCACAGATCGGAGGCTAGACGATGTGAGTACCAAACCTCTCCCACCTCTAAATCATGCTGAGCATCTGTTCTTGCACAAGAAACAGGAGAGGCAGGACCTCTACACTGTTCCTCCTTGCCCAAGGGTGTCAAATAATGCCTCACAAACTCTCTAGAGCAGTCACACGAGCGGTATCAGTGGAATAAGCTAGAACTGTTAGACAAGGCCCTGAGGAGTGTGCTGCCAGGCTGTGGAGGCAGGTGAGGTAGAACCCTGTGCATCATTTCTAGCCTCATGCTTGGTGGGAATTTCAAGTAGGCTCACCTGACTCTCTTTGCCAGCTGCTTTAATATTGCCTTTTAGAGTCACAGATGTTCTGGGCATGACACATCTGTGGCAGGTAAAGCCCCATTAAGCACCCAGAAAGCTGTTCATGTTGAGTCACTGAAGATGGGAATTCATCGAGATCCCTCTTGTGTATATCTTTCCTCCATGAGATAACATAGCAGAGCTACTCAGGGCTCTCTGTAGAGCAGAGAGAGAAGCAGGTACTTCCAGATGCCATTATCTGGCCAAGGTTAGATGCATCCCTTGGGGAATTTATTGGGGTTTGTGTGTTGATGTCTCCGAGGTATCTCTGCAGACAGGCTGGAGAGAAGAGATAGACAAGCTGGAAAGGATGAAGCCTATGCTGTGGGATCCTGGAGAGGTCTCCTATGTCCTTGACTCAATCCGATCACACACTTCTGCACTGTTTGAGTTGGTCTTCATGTACAGGCACGCCCTAGTTAGGTGGAAGCAGTGCTGGTATCTTACAGGGGCAGAAGGTCCTGCTGCCACTGATGCTGAGCCCATAATCTGCTCTTCCTTCACAGGGCGATGACAAGACCTTCCGTCGAACCCCATCCTGGCGAAAGCGCTTCCGCCCACGAGACGTTCACAGCATCAACATGCTCAGCGGCTCGGCTGAGACGCTGCCAGCTGGCTTCCGTGTCACCAGCCTGGTGCCCCTGCCCCCTCCCTCCGCCCCTGCCAAGAAAATGCCCCCAGAAGGTAGGTCACCACCATCTCCCCAGGGTCCTCTCCCACCCCTGCTCAGACCTCATGGGGAATGTGGGGAATGATGTGCCACCAGGGAGAGAGGCTTGTTGATCACCTGCAATGCTGAATCCATGTAATCCTTGAGCCATTGTCTGCTGTAAATTGTCAGGGTTATTTCAGACTCTGGTCTGGTGTGTGGTTTCTTTGTTTTGAACTGCCAGGATGAGGGAGAGGGCTGGATTGGGGCATGAAATGGGGATAAGTCTCACCCACCCTGGGTTTGGCATCCAGGTCAGAGCCTGTTGGGGTAGTGTTGGGGGCTGTCAGGAAGCAGCACCCCATTCTGGGCCAGTCTTGTCCCCGTTTTGGAAACCATCCCCAAAGGGACTGAATTAACCAGTTCAATTCAGTCCAAGCGCTGCTGAGCTCTCTCAGAGCTGGCCGAGACCTGCTTTGACACGCTGCCCGTGCTGCTGGCTGTCATCTGTTATAGCTGAGTGCGTGTGTCGCAGGCTCAGCCCCATCACCACACAACTCTTTTCTACAAGTTATCTTGGTCCCTTTCAAAGCTGTAGGGAGGCACAAGCTCCAGCCAGGTCACACCAGTTTGTCCCCTGGACCAGGAACCCTGGTGCCACTGTCCCAAACTATCTGCCACCTGGTGCAGAGCTGGCTTCAGCAGGCTCAGAACTGAGTGTACGAAGGAGCATGAAAAACTTGTGTTTTCACCTTCCGGTTCCAAGCCCCAGGCTCAGCTCTCATCCTTCTGTCTCCAGATTTGCTCAAAACTCACAGTTTTCCATCCAGAAGTTTGGGTCAAATTTCTGCTTGACCCTGGAAGCTGCAATTCCCACCTGAGGACAATGAAACCTGGGACAAAATCACTAAGTCTGACAGCACCCGGACACGAGTGGCAGGGAGCTCGCTGTCCGAGAGTAGGGATAGCAAACAGCAACTTTCCAAATACCCTGGAGCCTTGGAAGCATCAGAGCTGTCCAAACGTGCCTCTTCCTGTGCCCCTCACCTTCATATGGCTTCAGATGCTGCCTAATAAATGTTTCGATGGGAAGCTGAGGGCTAATTGGAACAGTCGCTAATTGCATGTTCTGCTCTTTGACTCACTTCCAGTTGGTGCCTCTGGGTCGCCAAGGCTGGAGACCTCCACGGTCCGGACATACTCCTGCTGAGGGTCAGCGTGACGGGAACCAGCCCAGCCCTGGGTAAGTGTGAGGAGGACCGAGGCCTCAGAGCTGGATGGGGACCGAGAGGAGAGCACGAGGCCCAGCGTCCTCTGCCCAGCATCACCCAGGCGGGGTGTCTGCCTTCACCAAGGTTTGCCTCGCCACGGAGGAGCACGGAGACCTCAGTGGTGGGGGAACAGCCCGCTGCTGCCTGACGCTCACAGGACCCTGAGATGATGCAAAAGGGATGCTCAGCATCCCAACCACGTACGGTTTGTCCAGTCCCTGGACAGACAGCTCCACTGGGGACCCCAGGATGCCATCCTAGATGGGGGGATCCCACTGGGGTGAGGGAAGGATAGTCAAGCACTTCAGAGAGCCTCCTTGGACCTTGCTGTACCCTGGGGCATGGCTCCCCTGTGCCAGGAGGATTCATTACCAACTCCATCTGGGTTTGTTGGCCTGTGGGTGCACGGGGGGGAGATGAGCCGCCAAACTCACAGAGCCTTTCCCGCTTTGTTTCTCAGCACATCCCCACTATCCATACGGCCACGCGCTGGCTGCCTTTCAGGACAAGCGCCCAGCCTGCGCCTGTTCCTCAGCCCAAACCAACAGACACTGCAGTCTCGCCGCTGTGGACCGAAAAGGATGCTCTCCCTTCTGCTTGTGCACCCCACCGTTTCCCCCGGCTCCCCTTGGCTCCCACCTGTGGCTTGTCTGCCCACCTCTCCCCGCACTTGCCGGGTTACGGATGTGCTCGTTGGGTGCTTGCTCTGTTGCTGGCAGAAGCGTGGTACAACCCAACAGAGCGGCAGAGATGCCCCAAAAGTGGGCTGCAATATTTGGAAACCTTTCTCCTGCCTGGTTCATGTTGCCAATGTGCCATGGGCTGCTGCACTGACTTGCCCAACCCCCAGGCATCAGGGACGCTGCTGCCCACAGGACTTGAAGCCAACGAAGATTCAGGCTCATGAAAATCCTCACACTGGGGCAGCCGGGCAAGGAGCTGCCCTCGGGGGAACTGGGACCAGTGCCAGGGTCGGCGCTGCACAGGATGGAGCAGGGACCGGTCATCGTGGGGACAAGGAGAATGGCTGTCTGCCAGGAGGTGGGCGGTCAGGGTGCTGCGTTTTGGGGTGCTGCCAGATACCACGCGGGGGGAGGCTCTGCCTGCACGGCGGGTCCACGAAGGGCTGCGTGGGGAACGGCTGGAACCGCCCCATACGGCTCACTGCCGGCCGGGACGGTACCTGGTACCCACGGGACAGGGGACCCTCCTTGGGCGCCCAGGAGAGACACGGCAGGGGCACCCACCGCCCCGGGACGTGCCCATCCCTTCCCCTCCGGGTGCAGAGGAGATGCTCTTCCCTCCTGCCTCCAAGCTACAGACAGGGATCAATCCAGGAGGCTCTTAACTCTTCCCATTTCTTCCCCGTAGGGTAGGATCTCTTCGTCTCCTCATGCCACGTTTGCCTTGTGTGGCCCCTATTTCTGATGTGATATTTATTGATGGCTGGAATGACCTTATACTTATCATGTGCTGTCTGGAAGTGCAATATCTGAGAGGCTATACAGTCACGATGTCTTTTCGGTGTATTATTTGCCTAATACAGTATTAAATATTTTTTTAATTTGAAGAGTCAGTGAGCCCTTTATATCAATGCCCTATTTCTTTCATCATATTATTGGTACTGCATGGACTCCAAACCCTGGATCGGGTCAGGAAAGGATGTATGTGTGTTCCAATAAACAGGATTTTAAAACAGTGCTGGCTTGAGCCTTCTTTCTAGAGCCCGAATTAAAAATACAATTAATCTTTAGCTGCCCTGAGAGTTTTTGGGGTACAGGGCTGAGCCCCAGTTGCAAACCAGTAAAATCATTGGTCTCTGCAGGGCTGATTAAAGCCTGGGACATCCAGTTCCCATTGCTGAGTGACCACGCGGAGCTCCAACTGGGTTTTCTGATGTGGAAAAATCCCCAACCTGGGAATTAGGGGAGGCCTGCGCAGAGGAGGACAGCGGTAAAGGAAGCCCCAAGCCATTCAAACAAGAATGCCTTTATTAAAAAAAAAAAAAAAAATCCAAATAAGTTAGCAAAAATAATAATTAAAAAAAACCCAAATGGCAACTCCACACAGCGTTCAGTAGAAAAGACGGTGCGGGCAGCCTCCGCGGGGCTCGGCGCCCATGGGACGCCAGCCGGAGAGAGACGTTGGTCAAAGAGCATCTTGGAAAAAAAAATCAGCAAGCGAACCCAGCACACACATTGGCCCCCAAAAACCAATCGCCCCCAGACAGGGAGCGAAGCAGAGTCCAACGCCAGGCGGCCGCCTCGCGGGAACCGGGGCCGCTGCCAGCGTGGGGCCTCGGCGCTGCCGAAATCCCACCTCTCCCCATCATTTTTTTTCAGCTGGCCAAGCGGAGCGTTTCGTGAGGAGTGGGAAAGGAGGCGAGTGGTTTCAGCGGTGCAGTCCACGACGCCAGAGGGGTAAATAAAATTTCCAGCGGCTGGATCCTTCCGGCATCTTATTCCCACCCCGTTACCAGCTCGAAGAGCCGCTGGGGTTTCTGCTGGCTCAGTTTTGAACCTGCTCCTCCTGGAACGTCACGGCCACGTCCTCCACGGCGATGCTCTCCACGATGGAGGAGAGCGAGTGGAGGTTGCGGTCCTCTGCTGCGTCGTTGGCCAGGAGGTGATCTGCAGAGAGCAAGCGGGTGATGACTCTGGTGGGCACAGGGACCGTGTGCTGGGACGGGGACCGTGTGCTGGGACAGATCCTGGCTCCACGCAGAGGGGACCCCACGATCCACCGCCCAGCCAGAGTGACCTGGGGACCCGCTCCCAGCTCCCACTCTAGGGAGGGCAATGGGGAGTGAAATTTTGGAAGCTTTTTAGGTTTTATTCCACACTGGAAAATAAGATTTAAGTTTCTGCCTTCTGGGGTAGAAACAGGTGGAATTGGCGGGCAGGCGGGGGGAGGGATAACTGCAATAATGGAAAAAAAAATCAGCAGCTGCAGAGGGGGTGTGGGGAGGGAAAGGGAACCCGAGGCAGCGATGCTCAGCGATGCTCAGCACCGCAGTGGGCAAAGCCAAGCCAAGGGACAGAGATGGACGAACCCTTGATGGGGACCAAGCCGCCAGGCTCTGGACTGCTGCAGCCGTTTCTCAGCTCCTGAGAGCAGGGGTCTTGGTGAAATCGGGCAGTGGGAGCAGCCTGAACTCACTACCCGTCGAGCCAAGGAGGTGCTGGAGGACTGATGAGCCTGGGGGGAGCTCATCTCTCGTCAACAGCGGGGTGGGAAGAGAAGGATAAGCCTCCTTCTGTCCTTCGCTCTGAGCATCTCCTGCTTGGGGAGGGGGCTGGCTCAGCGATGCTCTGCTCCAGGGCTGCGGTGTCCCCCACTGCTGCCCCCCCCAGAGCCCATCAAGGCTGCAGGACACAGGGTCGAGGTGGGGAGGACCTTACCCGCAGGGTTGGTGCCGAACTCCAGCTGGCTGCTCCACTCGGGGCTGCAGGATGAGCTGCCGGACCTGCACTCGCTGGCCGCCTGCAAGGACCAGAGATGCCGACCATGGATGTCACCTCCTCCAGCCTGGGCAAAGCCCACCAGCCACCCCAAAAACAGCCCCGGGTGACCAAGCACCGCAGCACAATGACCCTGCGGAGGTGGGCATGTCCCTCCCCACCTGCAAAGTGGCCAGAGGAGCCAACAGCATTCGTGGTCCCCAGGACCCATCGGGGTCAGATGCTTCATTAAACATAAAGGCTGAAAAAAACCATTTTGGGGCTCTGACACAGGAGAAACGGGGCCATCCACCCACTGTGAGTAAAAAACGTCTCTTTACCCAGTGACTATGAGAAAGGACTAGAGACGGACAAATGTCCTTGGGCAAAACAGCTTTTTGCTGAAAATCACCTAATCAAACTCATAAAAAGTGACACGCGGGCTGGACACCCTCAGGCCATCCCAAGGGGATTTCTGGAGAAGATCTTTCGGCGGTTTGATTTGTGGATTTGAGGCTGAACGGCTATTTCAGAGAAAAGAGCTGACAGCCTGAAAACTGAGAGCGTTACTCAGCAAAGCTCTGAATTAACTTCGGTGTGTGTCTTTATCTGGAAGTGGATGCTGGCCTGAGCTAAACCCAAAATATGATTTATGGGAGCAACCCCAAGAACCCACCTATATGTAGCAGCTTAGAAATGGCACTGCAGGTCTACAAGCTCATGGCAGCACAGGCTAATTAATTAACATTTGTATTTATTTCCCACTAAAGTAGGAAATTCTTACCAATAGGATTTGTTTTCCCAAAAAATACTGGATTTTGTACTGAATATGTGAATCTATGCCTGGGAGAAGGCACGGCTTGGAGCAGCAGTGACATGGGAACTGTTCGGTTTTAGGCACATTTGCGGGGGCAGCCAACAAATCCGCCCGAATCAAACCAAGTGGATACATTGGGTTTACACTGGGAAGTCCCAAGAATATATAGGATGGCCCCTAAAAGCTTTTTCAGTCCTTTATTCAGCTCTAAATGTTGGGTTACCTGCTGGTTTGATCCTTAAATCCCTGAAAGGAGATGACTCTCCATGAATTCCACTTTTCTGTGCCTCTTACAGTCCTTCCATATCCATACCCATCTCCATCGCCATATCCATATCTATACTGTCTATATATATTTCTGCATCTACATCTACATCAATCTATATCATCTATCTATATCATCTCCGTCTAGATCACCTATAGCTATAGTTATTTCACTATACAAAGCCTCAGAGCGGCAGGGAAGTGCATGCCCAGACATCTCCCCAGAAATCAGAGGGCAGACAAAATTATCTCTCGAAAACTTGGGTAAACCACCAAAATCTTGCGGTGCGGCAGGTCCCGGTTTGCAGCATCTCTGCTGAGGGCTGCGGCAAGACAGGACCGCTGCGAGCATCCTCACCTGGCTCTTGAATCGGCACCTTCGGCCTCAGAAACCGGAGGCGGCCGCGCACCGTCCCCCTCGCCCTGTCCCCTGCCTGGGTGTGCTGTGCCGCATCCCCCATCAGAGAAAGTCCCCGTGCCCCAGCGCGTTGTGGCACCGGCAATCACACGGCGGCAGAGGGAGGCTCTGGGTTTTGTGCCCAGGAGCTTTGATACTGGGGGGGACGTCGTGGGATGCAGCAGGAGATGTTTGGTCGGAGGCTTTGTGGGTTGTGCCATCCCGAGACATTACAGGGAGAAACCAGGAGTGTGTGCATCTGTGAGCAGGGGGATTTTATTTTATATTTTATATTTTATATTTTATATTTTATTTTATATTTTATTCTATTTTATTTATCTAATTTTATGCTATTTTATCTCATTTTTGCCTTTATTGCCCCTCCCAAGCCCAGGCATACGTGCCACACTTAAAGCAGTGCCCAGCACTGGACCACACAGCCTCCCCTATATCCATACATAGGGAAAGATCGGCCTCCTTGCCCGGGGGATCTGAGCACCCAGCTGGGGCTGGATCAGATCTGCCTCGACCCTTTATGCAGGACACATTTACCAGCCCATGGTAGCAGCATCTGCCTTGCCTCAGGGCTGGGGGTCCCGTACCCCCAGCAGGAACCAGTGCCCCAGAGCTACTCGCGATGCCTTTGCCCAGGATCACCCCCATAGGGCGTGCATCACCCCCATAGAGCATCACCCCCATAGGGCATCACCCCCATAGAGCATCACCCCCATAGGGTGTGCATCACCCCCATAGAGCATCACCCCCATAGAGCATCACCCCATTAGAACATCACCCCCATAGAGCATCACCCCCATAGGTCATCACCCCATAGGTCATCACCCCATAGAGCATCACCCCCATAGAGCATCACCCCCATAGAGCATCACCCCCATAGGGCATCACCCCCATAGAGCATCACCCCCATAGGGCATCACCCCCATAGGGAATGACCCTGGTGCTGGTCCGCAGCCCAGGTTTGGGGATCCCGGGGGGTGCACAGAGACACTTACCCCAGGCTGGGGAGCAGCAGGGCGGAAGCGCAGGTCCCTCTGCTCCCGCTCCTGCTGGTTGAGGGTGCTGAGCAAGCTCTGCAGGCGCTCGATGTACTGGATGGCGCTGCGCAGGATCTCTACCTTGGGCAGCCGCTGGTTGGGGTTGAGCAGGGTGCTGCGTTTCAAGGCCTCGAAAGCTTCGTTCACCTTCTTCAACCTGCGTTTCTCCCGCAGGGTGGCTGCCCGCCGCCGGTCGATGGAGACCGTCTTCCGCTTGCAAACCTTGCAGGCCCAGGGCAGGCATTGCCCGGGGCAATGCTCGGGCAGGGTTGAGTCCTTCTCCTCCAAAACCACCCTGCCCTCGGGACACAGGGCCACCTCGGGCCGCTCGGGGAATGCCGCTGGCTCGTAGCCCTGCAAGCGAGAGCCCAGGAAATTTTCCCCATCGTAAAACCTCTGGTCCGGGAAAAAATAAGGGTTGGTCTCGAAGAGCTCCATGGGCGCACGGGCAGCTCGGGGACGTGTGTGCGGCTTGGGGACGGCTGCTCCCTCTCCCCACGCCAACTGCTTGGTGCCATTTAAACCCTGGCGCTGGCATTAAATCACGGAGATAAATATAGAAAACCTAAAGGAAACCTGAGCCTGCCCTAAGCTGCTGCCTCACATCAAAACTTGTCCATCTGATTTCATGTGCTCTCTCCGTGGGGATTACACTGCCCGGACCGCGGCCATGCTGGGGGGGTCTGGGGGAGCTGGCACGGCAGGGAGGGCAGCTCAGCCGCCCCGCGAACAAGGGCTTTGTTTGAGCCCAGGGGTGCCACCGGGGACGGCGGGCNCTGGTTCTGCTGAAGCCACGGGAAACGGAGTAATCCAGCCCTGGGAGGGCCATCCCGACGCAGGGAGCACCCCGGGGTCCAGCCCTTTCCCCGTGCACCCCTCACCAGGCAGCGTGTGCTCTGCTGCCCGTCCCGCAGGAACGGAGCCGGCAGGCAGGTAGGAGCGGGCAGGACAGCACCAGGCTCAGCTGTTCCTCCACCATGGGCTTCCTGAAGGTCCCTGGCCAAGCCCCTTACCCCAGAGCAGCATTTTTTTGGCACGAAATCCACGTTCACGGCTTCTCCCAAGGGACACCTTCTCCTGCGTGTCCCCGCTGCCCTCCCACCCCGGCTCTGGCTCATCCCAGCTGACCTCTGGTACCGGCCTCTGTACATGTGGATAACCAAAGCCCCAACGCTGTCCTGCTGCACCCCTCTCCCAGCAAAGACACATCGCTCCCACCTTCCCAATGGGGAAACTGAGGCACAATCACAGGCCCTCCATGAGCAGCTGCGTGGGTGGGATTTTTCACCCGTCCCCAGCCCTTCCCTACAGACTCCAACCATTCAAACACATCTCTCCAGCTTGGTCTTTTCCGAAAGGATTTTTTTTTTTTTCCATTGGGAACATCAGAAACCATCTCCTATCTCCTCTTATTCCTGCTCCAGGCCAGATTCCAGCTGAGGGATCGGTCAGTGGAAAGAATGTCAGCAAAGAGCAGGGCCAACCCTGCGGGATTTTCCTTCCCCAAATCCCCCCTCCCCGGAGAGGCC
>VXBL01009192.1:122946-134461 GCA_013400195.1 Aramus guarauna
TCCCCAGCCCTTCCCTACAGACTCCAACCATTCAAACACATCTCTCCAGCTTGGTCTTTTCCGAAAGGATTTTTTTTTTTTTCCATTGGGAACATCAGAAACCATCTCCTATCTCCTCTTATTCCTGCTCCAGGCCAGATTCCAGCTGAGGGATCGGTCAGTGGAAAGAATGTCAGCAAAGAGCAGGGCCAACCCTGCGGGATTTTCCTTCCCCAAATCCCCCCTCCCCGGAGAGGCCATGCTGCGGCACATTCCCCGCGCCCACTGCCGGCACCCTTGCTCACTTTGGGTTAATTTCTAGCCTTCTTGGAACCCACCACAATGCTCTTCTCTCTTTGCAGTGATTTCTTTGGGGCTGGGAGCTTTACAATGCATCCTCACCCTGGTCCCAGCTCTCCCGGGGTCTCAGTCCGGAGGATTTGCTCTCCCCACGGTTTTAGCATCTATAAAAATCTGCAGTAAGGAAAGCAGGACCTGCAGCCTCGAGGTTCACAGTCCCTGCACTCCCCAGGGTCCATCAATCCCCTGAAATACTCAGAAAGGAAAAAAAATCAGAGCACCAGATTGTCCCCTGAGTTAGGTGAAAGCACCAAAACAGGAAGAGGCAGGATTCGTCCCTGAGAGTGTGCAGAGGAGCCAGCGGAAGGCACAAAGGGATGACTCGAGCCCAGGGGCTTTACATCAACTTCACATCATCACGTCAAGCAGTTTGACTTGCTTGTGGGGACCTTATCAGTGGCACTTGCTGGTGGACGTCACCCTGCTGAGCCCGTCGAGCTGCACCAGGTCCCTGGGCAAGGCACTCTTATGGGAATCGCCCTGGCTCTGCCGTATAAATGGGGTTTTTTTTAATTGCAGCGGTGCGTTTGGAGGATGAGGAACCCAGCGGTGACATAACTGGCTCCGCGGGGCACGTGGCAGACCCGTACAAGAGAGCGGCCAAGCATTTAGCACTTCATAAAACAGGGGCAGCATCGGCGGAGCAGGCGCCGGCAGCCGCAGTGGCCTTTTCGGGGCCAGAAGTGGGTCGAGCCAGCCCCGATGGGCTACCGAGGCCACCATGTGCCCACGGCTGAGCGGGAGGAAGGGGCAGCCAGTGCCCGCGCGGGACGGGGACTGGGGAAGAAGAACCCCGCACTGGGGTGTCAGCCCCAGCACCCGCGTTTGTTCCCGTTCCTTTTGGGGGGGGTCTCATCCAGGCTGCCCACGCTGCCGCTGACACAGGGAGCCGGGATAACGCTGTGCTCGCCCAGCCGCGGCTCTGCTCCTCCATCAGACCCTCTTCGCCAAGGGGAACCCTAATCCTGAACACGGCGGGGGGACACAGCGGGGTGTGGGGTCCGTGGGTCCAGCGGGCTCGTACCGGCGGATACCAAATCAGGGCTAACGACTACCACCGGGCAAGTAGCCATCACCAAGGGACCCCAGCATCTGGGCTACCAGGGGAGGCTCCTGCCGTAGCCCACACCACCCTGAGCACCCCGCAAAGACGACTGCTGGGGGGACGGGCGAGCAGGGCGGCTTTTCCTGGGTCCCATGGGTGCCCACGGCGGCTGCAGGCTGCACCCCGGGTAATTCGGAGCCGGCGGGGGATTAGGGCTCTGCTGCCGGCTGTCAGGTTAGCCCGTGATGGATGGTGGCGGCTGGGAGGCACACAAAGGAGACGCTGTGTGAGCCCCGGGCAGAACGTGCTGCGATCCGTCACGGGGTGACCTTCCCCCGGCTGGCGGAGGCCTCGCGGGGACGGCTCACCCCGTCGCAGCCGGCGGGGACAGGCAACCACGAGGCCCAAGCTAAAAATACCCGTCCATTGAGAAAATCTCAGCGAGGAGGGTTTGTCCTTGCTCCTCTGGGGCAGCTTCCCAAACCGGTGTCCAGGTCCACGACACAGGGTCACGGAGAGACGCCCGGGGACTGCCCCGACTGTTTTGCTTTCCCACCATGGCCGATGGTCTTGATTTGCTGAGTTTTGGGGATGTGCATAAGCACGTTACAGCCCGGAGCACGTCCCTGCCCGGTGCACGGAGCTGCACGCACTGGTTGCACATCCCTGCACGGAGCTGCACAGTCCCCGCACTGGAGCGGCGATGGTGGGGATGGTGCCAGCTGGCTCCTTCCGTCAGAAAGGGCAGAAAAAGCAGCAGATTTTAGGGGCTGGCAAAGCAAGCCGGGTGGTGGAGGGAGCATCTCCACCCCTGGAGTGGGGAAAGAGGCCAGGGGTGGCCAGGACCCAGCAAAGACATCATCCCACTGGGATTTCAGCACAGGAAAGGGGTCCCACCAAAATGCCTCTTCCAATGGGACCCACCTTCCCTTCCCCCCCCCACCCCTGGGCACCCCACCGGCCCACGTCCCCTCTCGCTTTCCAGGCTTGCCGACATCCCTTCCTGCCGCGGTGACAAGTCATAACATATTTGGGAGCAGCTGCAGGCAGCGAGGAGATGCTTGGCCCTCTCCCCGCTCCCGGCCGAGGAATGCGGAGCAGACCTCTCCTCCGACACCCGGGATTTCCGACGTGCCTGCTCGCCGGAGATTTGGGACGGCGACAGCTGCTCGGCCAAGATGGGGCCACGGCAGAGCCTGCCCCTTCAACCCCGTCCCCGCCAGCCGGTAGCCTTGCGCAGCCACCCCTGGGGATTCAGGACTGGGTTTGGGTCCAGCCCCTGGGGAGCGATGGGGGACGGTGTCCTGTTGTCTGTCCCCGGCTGGGACGGCAGCCGTGGTGGCAGGACCGGCCAACAGCACCTTCCTCACCCAGTCTGGGTTTGCTGGTGGGTTGGGAGGGTGGTGGGATGGAGCTGCCTGTGTCCCTGCAGCACCGTGTCCCCTCAGGACTCAGCATCCTTGGCCCCCACGTCGCCTCTCATCCCTGCAACCCCAGGTGCCAGCCTCCGTGCCTCAGTTTCCCCATCAGGATATCAGGGGTGAGAAGTCCAGCTGGAGACCAGTTTTATTCTGGTTATTAACTGTCTTTACAGGTTTGACCTGGGATGGGGGCAGGATATCAACAGAGAGGTGCTGGTGGCTGAGCAGTGCCCAGCCCACCAAATCCCCATCTGGGGACAATATTGGGTGTCCCAGCACCCCAATCCACTGGATCCCAGTCTGGGGATATTAGTGGGTGCCCTGACCTACAGCCCGTTGGGTCCCAGTCCAGGAACCACCCTGCGTGCCCTGACCCACCAATTGCCGGGATCCCAGCACCAAACCGGGTGCCCCAACACACCAGTCTGCTGGAGCCCAGTCCAGGGACCATACTGGGTGCCCTGACCCCCCTGGCTTGCCTACACTCATTGGGTGATGCTCTGCCCCACTGCCAGCGCTAAACCTCCTGCATTTCTGCCCCTCCCCAGCCCCAAATTGCAGCCGGAGGCGGGATTCACCTGGCAGGACCCCCACTAGCAAAGCCCTCCGTGGGCTCTCCCATCTGGAGTCTCCCCATGCCAGGGGCATCCCCAGCATGTCAGAGGCTGCTCCTCCATCCCCTGCATGGCGGCACTGGCCGGGCTGTCCCCACAGGTGTCACGGAGGGACCGGGGGGGGGACGGACTTGGGTTGTCAACAAGGGGCTGTTTTCCCCGGAGCGGGAGAGTCTGGCTCGGGTGAGCAGGAGGACAGGTGGGTGTTTGGAGGAAGACCCATGAATGCGAGGGATTCAGCAGTGACATATGGTGGCTATTCAACCCCCCGAGAGGGACAGCTGCCTGGGCCAGGGGGGTGGTGCACAGCCTGGGGATGGGACCTGGGGACAGCAGCGTCCCTCGGCAGGGGCCAGCCCTGGGATGGGACGCCTGGAGCCACGCAGGGACCATGGAAGGAGACAGGAGGGAGTCGGGCGGCTGCAAGCCAGGTCCCATGGGTGGGTGACCATCATGTCCTCCCCATGGTGGGCACGTTCCCACTGAGGCTCATCCAGCCCCCGTGGCCCAACCCGGAGATGATGCGACACGATCGGGGTCCAGAAAAAGGAGTCGGTGATGCTGATGTGGGACTTTCAGGACATAAATTGGAAACTCCTGCATTTTTCTGGCCCCACTCCATGCGACAGCAGATGTCAGCACAAGGAGGAGTAACCCCCCCCCCTCTCATGCAGGACACCCCACAGTAGCTCAGAGAGCCAAGGAGGGTTGTGGGGATTTCGTGGCTTCAGGGTGGGATGCCCAAGGGGAGGAGGACAGCAAACTCTCCCCGTGACATGCCAGCAGTGATGCCAGACAAGCCAGTCCCCAGGGAGGGGCACCCAGCCCTTCCGGAGGGGCCTCACCCTGCAAATTCCCATCATGGGGGGAGAAGCTCCTGACTCAGCCCACACCATGAGCACCCAAGCTCAGTGTGTGTGTCCCCCCCCAAAACTGATTTTCCCCCTTTGCTGGGGTGTTCAGCCCCATGGGAGGGGTGGGTGGGGGCATGCCTCAGCAACACCCCAACTCCCGCTTGCGTGCTCAGCTGTCGGCTGCTCCGGCACGTGCTGTCGGGACCAGTCCAGCAGCTGGAGGATAATCCCAACCCCGCAGCAGCGAGACCCGGGGCCGGGCAGGCAGTGCTGCACCCCACGGGGCTCCCCAGCCCACCCACCATGGGGATGTTCTGCACCCTACAAACTGACGGAGCAGCCGGGGGAGATGAGAGCCGGGAGGATGAGGATGGGCTGGGAGGGGTAAGGAAGGGTGGTGGGTTTTGGTGTAAGGAAGAGAAATGGGGTAGATATTTTTGGGGTGCTTCCCACTCCCCATCGCAGGTGGTCAAGCTCCTTTCCAGCCCATCTCAACCACTGAGCAAATGCCGTGCCTGGCTGCCTGCGAGGAAAAATGCCTTGAAATGCAAATTTTTGGAGCTCTGAGCTTGTGACCAAGGATAACCCCTCCCCTTCCTTGGCCTGGTGACCTGAGGGTCCCATGGGATGGGGGGGGCCTGAGGCTGCCTGCTCCGTGCCAGGAGGGATGCAGAAACCATCACCCCCCTCCAGCCGTCGCGGCCGTGCGGTGCGGCCGACGGGAGAGGGCACCAGCAGCCCGGTTATTCGCACGCTGAGTCCGGATTTAGGGCTGCACACCCCAAGTCAGAGGCCAAAAACATCTCAGACCCCTTTGAACCCCTTTTTAGGGGGCAGGGGGGGGGAAGAAAACCCCATCACCTCCCTGTGCAGGGCCCAGGGACCCAGCCCAGGGGCTGAGGGGGGGATTGGGACCCGGAAACCCTCAGGGTGACCCCCTCGTACCCGACACCGATTCCCCATCGGGGATGAGCCCAGCTATTCATTTCCCAACCCCCTGGGGAGAAAATCTCGAGATTTGTTTTTTCCCGCGGCGTAATGACCCCAGCAGGTGCTTTTCCTGCCCAAGGGCTGAAAATAGCTCCCAGGGTTTGGCTTCCTCCAGTTCCTGCCCCCCTCCCAGTCCCCTCTTCATCTTTTGGGCCAAAACATCCCAATCCAGGGAGGGGAGGCTCTGGGGAAGTGGGGGGACTTCCCGGAAACCCTTTCCTTTGCATTTTTGTGCTCGGCTGGCGGTGAAATGGTCCTGGGGAAGGAATTTTTGACCTCAGGTCTAGCAGCCACGCTTTGCCCTTGGGTCTCTCTTGGGGAGCAGCTCAGCTTTCACCCCATAAGGAGGGAAAGGAATGTAATTTGGGGGGGGGGGGTTCCTCCTCCTTATATTTCTTCTGCAGAAGCTGTGTCCTCTGTCCCTCACAGGATGCTCTTGCCCAGTGCCCACATCTGCTCCCTTTGGCCAGTGGATTTAATTGCTTTAGGGGAGTGAAATGCCTGGGGGGACCCAAACCCCATGGCCACCGGCGTTCCTGTCGGTCTCTGCCTTATCAAGAGCATTTATTTAGGGACTTGAAACTGGGAGCCCCAGTTGCCCCTGGGGCTGGGCAGGTCCCTTGTCCCCAGGAGGGGATGCTGGGCTGCACTTGGGGCAGTATCTGGATTTTTCTTTCCCAGTGCCTCTTTGGTGGCTGTGCTGGGTCCCGGCTCCCCTTTACACCCAAGGGATACGCAGAGGTGCAGCACCCCGGCTCCTGGTCCCCTGCAATATTTTGGGAAGGCCAAGCAGGCATGGGATGAGGTTTCGCCCTCTTCCATCCCCGCAGGAAAACACAAGGGATGGGGACACGGCAGGGGGGGCTTCCTTCCCCTGCTCCATCCCCACGTCTCCACCCTGGATGGAAGAGACAGATGCGGACGGCAAACACCGCTTCAGCCAGGGCTTTTCGTGGGAAAGGGCTGCTCCTGGGGGAGAGGAGAGGAAATTTGGGGTTACGCACCCAGCTGCCTTCACAACGCCTGCCCTTCTGCCTGGTGCTCCCCCAGCCCATCTCTCCTCTCAGCTTTTCCCAGCAGGGTGATGTCTGTATGTCCCCCAGCTACCACGAGGCTGAGCGAGCCCCAAGGCGGGTCCTGCACCCCCAAACCCTCCCCACCCGTGGGAGCAAGGGGACGAAATGCAGGAGAAGCAGCCGGGCTCCCTGCTCTGCGTCCATCGAGAGGCTGATACGCTCCGAGCTCATGGCAGGGGACTTCTGGTCGCGCGTCCCCGAGGAAGGCAGCCAGCTGTGGGAACGTCGCTGCCGACCATCTCAGGGCTGCTCTGTGCAATGCAAAATGTCACTTGTCCCGCTGCGGCGTCACCGTCCCGGAGAAGCCATTCCGCAGGGACCGGGGCTGGGAGGCTGTTTTTGCCGACGTTCGGACAGTTCGGGTAATGTTTGTGCTGCTCTGGGGCCACGGGGAAAGGATCCCAGCTAGGAGAGGAGAAGGAGAACAGGGCAGGATCCCCTCTGCTAATAAAGATTTTTCCACATCTTCAATAGAAATGTGCAGGTTTAGGCATGTGGGAAGACTTTAAACAGGCTTTCCTACAATGTAAAGGACCTGCCCAGTGATTTTCTGTCCTGATTTAATTTCTGGAAAGAAAATATTCTAAGACTGGTTGGAAGAAAATAATTTAAGCAGCAGCAGAGCGCAGGGCTGCAGGAGCTGGATGGAAGAAGAGTTTTTGTGTTGAAGGGTGGTGATGTGGTTAGAGTCTGTAAGTGCCTGAGTGGGAAAAAAAACCTGTTACCAAAATCGAGAGCTGCCCAACCAGCTGAGAAAGATGCAGTAAGTGACAACTGGAAGCTAAAAGCAGAGAATTTTAAAATAGAAATACAGGACATGTCTCTAAAGTGAGAAATACAAACTTTGGGAGCAGCAGCCGTGGGGACGTTGTTTTCCTTTACATCCTCTCCATCCTCACCCCAGAGGCACCGAACCAGCCCAGCCTGGTCCTCCTTGGCCACTTCCCGCCGTCACTGTCACTCCTTCATCCCCTTCTTTCTCCCTCACCCCAAATCCTCATCTTCCACCGCCCCTATGGAGTACAGCGGGTAACAGCCCATGTCCCCAGGTCACCGCAGCCCCACGTCTGGGGCCAGCCCTGGGGTTTCCAGGCACAGCACCCACGTGGCTCTTCACCCCCTCCCTAATATTTCCCCAAAAATCAATCAGAAAATGATGATACCATCTTGGAGATCCATCAAGGAAAGAGGTTCCCCTCATTCATCTCTTGTAGCAAACCAGGACTCACAGAAGCCACATTTTTCCTTTTACATTTTTTTTTTTTTCCATTTCCTGGGAAATTGCTGTTTCACACAAGTCTTTGCCCCAGAAAGATCTGTCATCGCTGCTGCGTGTTTCAGCGCGCTTACACCACCAGCATCCCTCTCTCCTCCCCCGCCATGGGCATGGCCGGGTGCCCGCAGGACCGGAGGTAGCAAAGCACTGTCCTGCTTTTCCATGGGCTATTTCAAACAACAAAAAAAAAGAGAAGCTAAACAAGCACTGGGTGGCCATGGAGTGGGGGCAAAGGGGTTTAACCGTCCCGTCCTTTAAACTGATTTGCAGCATTGGAAAGGTTTAACCCCCTCCGGAGCCGCCAAGGCTGCTGGAAGCAGTGGGCAGGAATAGCTCTTGGCAGGCAGCCTGGCTCCATAACACTCCCGGGCCTCCCTGGGGATTAAAATAGACCCAGCGCGTGGTGAGGAAGATCCAGCGGTGAAGGGGCAAAGGGCCGGGATTGGGGCGCGGGGGCAGCCACCGGCACCCCGCTGCGGTCCCGAGCGCTCCGCAGAGCCGGCGAGTGGGGCAGACCTCAGCCAAGGATGGCGCTGGCGGGGAGCTCACCGGGTTTTGGACTTGTTTTCCTTTCAATCGAGTGATGTCTCAGCAGTTCCTCCCCACCAGAGAAGCGCAAAAGCCCCGTTAGCAACACGCTGGGCCAAGGCACCCGGCTTGGCTGCAACATCTGGCTGGCATCTGGCAGGGCACCGAGCGGGGCTTGGCCCCCTCGGCCACTGCGTGGGAGCCAGCAGCCTCAGGACCATGGCATCTACCGTGGCACGTCCTCACACCGACACCCGCTTGCTGCGTGACCGCGGCCACCACCCGTGACTCAGTTTCTCGCTCGGCGTGTGGGCAGCACTGCCAACCCGCTTCCAAACCGGCTCTGGGCTGAGAGGGTCAGCCCACGGGGAAGCAACCATTCCTCCGTCTGCCCTCTGGGGTTTGCTGCTTTAAACTATCTCTTGGGAATTTTTTTCTATGCTGCGTCATTGCTGCAAAGCCCAGAGGGGGATACGTCACCCTGCAAAAGTGTGGCGCTCCTTGCTCCCCAAACTGAGTCCCAAGGGCCCTGTATCCCATTAAATGGGAGAGAAACCGGGTGCAAGTCAGGGAGCAGCCCTGTATCCCGAGTGAAGTCCTGCCGGGGCTCTGCGTCACCAGGCGCACACGGAGCGGTGGCCCCAGGGCTGGTGCTACAGGACGAGCATCGCTTCGCAGCACCCTTGGAAAAGCTCCAGGTTTTCCCTTTGTTTGCTCCTTTTTTCACCTTGTGCCATCTTGTCTGGACCCACCGGACTGTGGCATTCCGGGGGTCACTCATCCTAATTAATATCTTGTGGAGACGTCAGCCCTCCAAGCACAAAGCCCCGTGCTGCTGGCCCCAGCCATGCTCCTAATTAACTTTCCTAATTAAGAGGCCCCTTTCCATGGTCAGAATGGCTGCGGGATGGTCCCTGTGACAGAAGAAGTGGAGAAACCCTCAACTTCTCCTGCCCTGAGTACGCAGGATGGCAGCACGAAGCTGCTCCTCATGTAGGTAAACTGAGGCAGGAGAAGGAAAGCTCAAACCACCAAGAAAGGCTGAAGAGAGATGGGTGGAAATGCGCTACCCACGCCCTGACTTGCCTCCTTGGAAAAGTATTTCTTGGCTGCTGCCAAGCCCTGGGGGTGTTCAGTCGAGGTTTGGTCATGTCAGGCGGGCAGGCTGGCTCAGCCAGCCCCAACACGCCAAACCCTCCGGTGCATCACGCTGGCACGGAGCCGGACACCAACCATTCCCTCCCGCCGTGGCCAAGGTTTGGTTCTGTCCCAGTCTCACGGGAGGCAGCAAGGTGGAAAAGGTGGTGCAGGGATCTTGAAGCCATCCCGTGTCACCTCTTTGCCCTCCTTCATCCCATCTCTCTTGCTGCACCGGGGATGCCAGCGGGTATTTGCCTGTAGCAGCATCATTCAACATTTCTTTGGGATCATCACGACCCATTGCACCTCTCAGGCCGTTTTCTCCTTCCAAACCCCAGCAAGAGCCTGGAAGATCTGAATAACGACCTGAACAACCTTCTGGGTGCCTGAAATTCACCACAAAATGACCTTTCATGGGTTTTTAAGGAATCTCCAACACTCAGCCAACACAAGCCCCAGCCTGTTGTCCGGGAGGGTGAGCAGATGATGCCACATCCACCGGGAACAGGTTCTGTGCCACCACCTGCAACAACCAGCAAACAGCATTTGCTCCTTCAGTCTTTGCCACCTTTGCCAAAGCCCCGGGACGGTTTGCTTGGGCTGGTGGGAGAGCTCCTACCCTGCTTTGGCAGAGTCCCAGCTGGGCAGTTCATTTTTGGCATAACACGGGGGGTTTTTTAGGGGTGCTGCTAAAATTAAGTATGCTGGGGCATGAGTCCAGGGAGGGAGAACAAACTGCAAACCCACTAAGGAAAAGGAGTGGTTTTTTAATGGCTGTGTTTGGGAGATTTGCATACAATTAGGCTGGGACCTGTGTGCGTTTGCTTCCGCATTGCACTGCCGTGATGAACCTGCCGGTTTTCCTGCTCCGCTCCCAGCCAGAGGTTGATTGCAAGGACATTCACCCTGCAAAGCTGGTGGGCAAGGGGTTTCAGGGGTCTCTGGAGATGCCCCTTCTGGTCCCAGTACCCTGTCCTGAGCATATCCACCGCATGCATCGCCTCTGGCTTTAGGGCTTGAGCCTTGTAGTGGGGTAACAGCCTCCTCCCCACGGTGGAGGATGTGTGAGGAGATGCGCTGTGAGATGCTCCAGCAAACGCCTCCCATAAATAGCACGGTGTTTACGTGAGCCCGCCATCCTCAGTTTATTTTTCTCTCTGCAGAGCAAACAGATCGTTGAAATCCAAATAAGCTCTCCTCGCCCTGCTGCTGGCCGGAGGTGGCACGTTGCCACAGTTCCCGTCCGGCCCTCGGGTGCTTGCCCCTCCCCAGCCCTATGCTGGCCACTTGGGCAAGGCAGTGGGGGGGAAGCCCATGGGTCACCAGGTGATGGAGGAGTCCAGCACTGGTTTTGTGATGGTCCCACAGCTGATGGAGGATCCTAGCACCAGGTTTGTGATGGTCACACAGCTGTTCCCATCCCTACCTTGGGGATGCCTCTGATGGGGGAGAGAGTTAAGGGTCAGCCCCAAGGGGCAGATCCAGATGTTGGGACATGTCTCACCAAGGTGGAGCAGAGCAGGACAGGACAAGTCCAAGACCCACCAAAGGAGGGAGCAAGGATGGGCAGAGGTGCAGATGGGGCTTGGGAGAGTCCCCTTGCCCCAAATCTGAGGTTGTAGCTAGTCCTGGTCCTGAGATAAACCAGCCCCACTCCTGAGGAGCAACTTATGCAGGATGAGCCTTNCAGCTCCATCAGTCAGATCGAGCCCCCAGACCCATTGCCTCTGCACTACCCAGCCCAGAGGGGAAATTTTGGGGGTGGCCATTTTTCCTCAAACCTCTCCCAGGACAGTAAATAGCGCCTGGTCCAGCCTCAGCACCAGTTTGGGGCCACCATTCCCCCACAGGCCTTCTCTGGGGATAGGAAAGACCCTCCGCCTGCCCCAGCAGCTCTGATTTCCACCAACAAACTCCCTGAGCAAGGGATGCTGCCAGCCCTGTGCCTTCCCCCCTCCCCAGCATGGGATGCAGCCCCACCCCAGCACCCAGGGGTGCCATTCGTTGGATGAAAGGTGCTTCGGGGCTCACCCCCAACCCACCGCAGCAGTGATTTTGGATGAGATACTGTCAGCCAGAACTGGGCGAGCACCCCAGCTCTTTGGGCCGGTTCGGGTCTGACTTGGGGTGCCGACCCCATCCCGGGGCTGAACCCGGAGCAGCGGCTGCTCCGTGCCCGGGTGATGCGCTGGGTCCTCACTCACCCTGAGCTCAGGCTCTGCCTCCCTGCTG
>VXBL01009192.1:135043-161804 GCA_013400195.1 Aramus guarauna
CCCCGTGCCTTTGCAGGTGACCGAGGGACCCCAGCGTGAGCGGGGAGGGGACCGGAGCATCATGGCACACCCGGTCTCAGCCTTCCAGGCTGCCTACATCTCCATCGAAGTCCTTATCGCTTTGGTGTCTGTGCCGGGGAATATCCTGGTCATTTGGGCTGTGAAGATGAACCAGGCGTTGCGGGATGCCACTTTCTGCTTCATCGTCTCGCTGGCAGTGGCCGACGTGGCCGTGGGGGCCCTGGTCATCCCCCTGGCCATCATCATCAACATCGGACCGCAAACGGAGTTTTACAGCTGCCTCATGGTGGCCTGTCCCGTCCTCATCCTCACTGAGAGCTCCATCCTGGCGCTCCTGGCCATCGCCGTGGATCGATACCTGCGTGTGAAGATCCCTGTCAGGTAGGAAAATGCATCGGGACCAGTTCCGCAGTGGCTGCTGCGGGGGTTAAAAGGGAGCAAGGATGCCGCAAACTCTTGGAGAAGCACTGGGAGAAAGGTCTTCCTCCACTCTGCCAGCCCGGCACATCTGGCTGCAGCAGCAATCGGGACAGGCTGGGCTGGGGGGGGCGGGCGGTCCTGGAGCCTCCAGCAGCTTCACCTGGGCATTCAGGGGGTGCTGGGTGTGCAGGCAGAGATTTGTTGTGGCAGCCAGCAGGCAGGGCAGGGCAGCCACTCACGGGGATCTCCATGACCGGGACAAAGTGTGTCCAACGTGGGAGAGCACTGGCAGGGTGCTTCAGGGAGTGGAAAGGGGACGACAGATTTATCTTCAGCCCAGGTTTTCCCTTGCTATGGGGAGCCCAAGAGCCCGGGAAGTGATAACCTGCTTGCTCATGGACATGTGGGACACAGCTTTGGGGTTTTGAGGGATCAGAGGTGACAGCCGGAGATGTCTCATGGAGCAGGCTCATGCGGGAGAGACCCCAAGCTATGGGGCTGCCCCACAAATGACTCCTCTCCCTGTTTTTCCCTTTCTCATCATCTGTACCTGTTGTCAAAGCCAAGCCCATAACAAACATGTGGGCCGTAAATGGGGGGGAAGCACTTTATTTGAACTCTGCTGCTCCTGGAGGAGATATTTAACCACTTCATGGCCGGATCCCTCCCCGCTGGTGCGGTGCTGTGGCCTCTGGGGCTGGGGGCAGGCAGCCGTGGGGCTGGGGTGCCACAGTGGGACCGGGAGGGTGTCAGTGGGGCTGGGAGGGGGTGTGACACCCCAATCTCAGTGCTGCTCGACTGCAACCCACTCGTCTTTGTTCGAGGACGTGCCCAGGCTGCAGGGACACTTTCGCCAGGCTCATCAGCTCTGGGAAGGCTCCTGCTGCCCAAAACATTGCTGGAAAAACTCAGCCCAGCCAGGACGGCTGAGCACACACCCAGCTTGTGTCACCCCGCTGACAACTTTGCAGTTCAGACACGGGCCCCAGCCTGTTTGCTTGAGGGGTCCACAGCCCCTCATCAGCACAAAGACCCCCCCAAAAGGGACCAAACCCCCTTGTGTTAGATGCTGCCCAGACCCCAATGGGCGTAGGACCCTTCCCAGGGCAGAAACTGCCTTCCCATACAGGGAGACAAGGGCAGGAGGCAACCTGTGTCGGGATCAACTGACAGTTCAGGAGTGCTCAGTGTCCACAGATCCATGGGATCAGGCCAGAGATCTGTTGCTTTGGGATTTTCCCCCAGCCGTGGCCGGCACAGGCTGCTTGGCAAAGGAGCATAAGGCGGGGGGGGCGGGGGGGGGCCACAGGATAAAACCACGGTCTCTGCCCAACCCCTCCCTGCCACGCACAATTTTGCAGGCTGTTCCCAGCTTCCTCCCTAAGTGTGATTTTCCCAGACTGAAAAATCCTCGTCTTCCAGCCTGTCGGTGTAACCAAAGCGATTCTCACTCTGTCAATGCTCTCGGTGCTTTTTTGGTCCTCCTGCATCCCCTGCGTGGTGGGGATGGGTTCAGGTGTGGGAGGACTGCGGCTTTATACATAGCAACGCTGCCTAGCTCTCGTCAGTCATTTTTCTAGCAAACCCAGTCTCTTACCCTCCCTTGTTGTCTCTGAGCATCATATAGGGCTTTTGGGGGGAGATTTCTGCCCTGAGCCCAGGAGCTTTCCTGTGAACAATATTAAGTTAGAGCCCCCCCTCATCCTGTATATAGTTTGGATGGGGTTTTCTCATGCAATATCAACCCTGAATTTTGTTGTCCTGTTTCGTGCCCAATTTCTCGGCATCGTGTGATTTTTCTCTGGCTTTTTGTAGCCTACGTTAATATTGAAGGGCTTTGTAGCCTCAACAAGAAGGGTTCAGCTTCTCCAGCTCTCCTGTTTCCTTGTTCCTGGATGTTTCCTCCTTTCCCTGGTGTGAATTCCTGGAAGTTGGCAAATGTGGTGATTTTAGGTGATTTTTTTTTGTGCCCTAGACACAGCAGCAGCGAAACAACATTGTAGGTTGCAAATAGGACAGAAAACGCCACTAAAGAATATTCCCTGAACATGAAATACCTCAAGTTTCTCCCAACCTGTTGCTAGATGCTAAAAGACGATCCTGAAAACATTTTTACAGCTCTGACAGCTTGAATCGCGGCTTCACGGTGTCGTTCCTCACTGTGACACCGAACCCACCGGTGTGCAAATTGGTGCTGGGTGCTGAGAACCTCTGACACCTCAGCAGGATTCAGGTCCCCGGTGAGACACGGGTGGGCACTCGTGCCTGGAAGACCCCAGGGAGAGCTGCTAACATCCCTGGAGGTCCACAGGCAGCAACGGCAGCCCACAGAGATTTGCAGGTAGTGGGGAGCGATGTGGGGGGCTCTCTGCCTCAGCCACATCCCTAGGGCAGCCAGGGCATGGAGCAGGGACATCCCCTCCGGCATGTGGCCGGCCAGCATCAGGCACAAGGGGAGAGGATGAGCAGACAGCGTGCGTGCCGCAGCCCGCTCCTCTGCCAAAGAAAGTCCCTAGAGAAGAAAGTCCCTAGAGAAGAAAGTCCCTAGAGAAGCCTGGCACAGGGTGGATGCTCGCCAGCGTGACCCACACATGCCCCAGGATGGCCAAGGGAGTATCGTGGGCTGTCGTGCTCGGGGATCCCCCACATCCTCAGCCCCACTATCCACTCACGGGCAGCCCCGGCTCTGCGGAAGCTCAGGGAGAGGGGACAGTGGGGAAGGGAAATACATTTCATAGAAGTAGCTGACAGCAACTGGGAGCCACAAGGAGAGAGGCTCCATGCATCCCTGCTCCATCCTTGTGCTGACCGCCCTGCAAATGCCATCTCTGCTCCAGGGGGGTCCCCAGCGCGTCACCACTTGCATTTCAGGTTCCATGAAGGGATGCGCAAGGGTCTCCGTGTCCCTGTACTGGCCATTTGGGGTGCTGGCTGGGAAGAGTTGTCTGAAGGAGAAGCAAAGTCACCACTGGACTTTCCAGGCTTTCTATTTAATTAGGCAGAGCCAGGACTAGAAGCACAGCTTGGCAGGGAGGGGGGAACATGATGCATCGCAGCCCGGCTTTGGCTCCCGGCTGCCCATACACACCTCAGCCTTGGGGGTACGAGCTTGGGGGAACAACCTATGGGTTTACTCCTTCTTCCAGTTTGCTGCCCATGTTCCCAGCCAGAAACTGAGCCCTGGGGGTAGATCAGGAGCTTTGCAGCCCTGGGGAATAGGTGTTTGCTTGCAGCATGTCCCCTGAGACATTTGTAGTGTGTCTTGGGTTGGCAGTGGGAGATGCCCAAGTGGCATCTAACGCTCTGCCTCAGGCATTCTCCTCGCTCCCATGGCCGTGTTTCCCACGGACACAGGAACAGAGGAATGTGGGCCACTCATGCAAGGTGGAGGCAGATTTTGTGGGATAGAGAGGTGTCTTGCGTGGCTCTGAATTGGCTTCCTCCTGCACTTGAAGGTAAACCCAGTGCACACCCAGCACGGTCAGGGGACTGAGATATCCCACCAAACCCTCTCCCTCTGCCCCAAACCCCTGGGTAGCATCCCTCCTGGCTGCTGGGGTCTGAAGGATGATACCTCCCCTCAAGGGACCTTTTCCCAACAATGGAGGGATGCAAGAGCATCGCTCAGGTTGAGCAGGCTGGAGCAGAGGGTACTACACTCCCCAGCCTCCACACAAACCGCTCTAAACAACTAGAAACCACCTAAAATAGGTTTGCTGCCTTCATGCTGGTGGAAAAGCTCACATCTCCCCTCTCGCATCCTTCCTCCCCGCCCAGCGGCAAGGCAGGACCCCCATCCTGTTGCCCCCCCCCGCAGCCAAGCGCAGTGGGGTCTCCAAGCCCAGTCCAAACTTCCCTCTTGCAGTCACACTCAGGGAAGATGAAACAAGTTCAAAGGGAGGGGAAGCAGCTGGCCGGGGGTGTCCGGCAGGAACCGGCCCCTCGGCATCCCTGTGGCGGCGGTTGGCGGCAGGATGCCGGAGGGGATGGTGCCGGGGGATGTTTGTGGGGGGATGTAGCTCCTTTGGCGCCAGCCTCCGCTGACTCAGGGGCCCCTGTCTTTGCTCTGAGATGCTGCATTGGGCTGTTTGGAGAGGGTCATGGCAGAAGGAGCTGGGTCCTTGGGGCACGGTGAACCACAGGCCCTTGGCCAGGGATGCTGGATGCACAGGTGCAACCTGGTCCTGTCTTGCATGTCCTTGGGGGTCCTCACCTTGTCCACTTCTCTTGGACCACCAGCTCTTTGAAACTTTGAAACATCTGCCAGGAAGATAAAAACTGGAGAAACCTGCTGGTACGTGGAGTCTCTCAGTCCACAGCAGGAGCCTCCACCATCTGTGCCCAGGCCCTGACATCGGGGTGGTCCCCCCCCTCCAGACCAGCCCTTCCCACCCTGCCACATCCCAAGGAGCATCCCACCAGGGCAAGCTGCTTTTTTGTGTTGTTGAAGGTTTTGAATGTACATGTGAGGCTGCAGAGCCATGGAAATTAGACTAAAGCAGGCTGTAAATTGCTAAGAAATGGGGGGGGCAGGAGGCTGGGGTGCAGCAGGAGGAGAGCCCTGGGTAAAGCAGGGTCTGTGGGTGGCTTTGTGCACAGCGCTGGCATTCTCCGACGGTTCAGAAGTGCCCTGTCCTGAGCCTTCTGAGATAAAACAGTCCAGGGATGGCAGGAGCATCCCTGCAGCGCCTGCAAGCCAGGAGGCGAGGAGGACTGCGAGCTCTTGGATGGACCCGGCGGTGGAAGGAGGAAGCTTTTCCCCCTTGACTCCACTGTTTTTTAGGCTCCTGCCTGAGCTCGGGCTCTTGCCGGGATTGCAGCGCTCTTTCCCCTTCTCTCCAGGCCTGCCAAGGGACGCAGGCATGGGGCCAGGTGGGGCTGGGTCACAGGGAAGCCCAGGAAGTCTCATCGCCCTCAGCCAGCTGGGTCGTGTAGCAGGGCACGCGGCCGAGATGGCACTCCCAACACTAAGTGCCAGGAACCTTCCCCAGACACTCGGGCTCTGAGACCCAGCTGATGTGTCTGGGATGGATACGGGGAGGTTTCAGGCCAGGCTGGGATGTGCGGTGGGAGCTGGTCCCCTGGGGACGGTACCCACTCAAGGGGGCAGGTATCAAACCACAGAAGCAATTTTTCAGGCTGGCACAAGGGTTTCAACCCAGAGCAATGGGATGAAATTAAGGAAAGGAAATGTATGCTCCATCTGAGGGCAATTTGCTGGCCAGGTGATGGGTTTCACGTGTCCCCAGGGAGGCAAGGGTGACTGGACCTGTCTCTAGCCAGCCTGGCCAAAGCAGCAGATGATAAACGAGGGCAGTGGTGACCAATCCTGCCCAGTCAGGCAAGCGAATATACCAAACCGTGGCTCCTCTGAGGCTTATTTTCAAATTCAGAGGAACCATTTCAAAAGCATCCAGGTGACTCAGAGCTGGGAGCATGAGCTCAGAGAGTTGCAGGGGTCTCTCGCACCTGGGAGCTCATCTAGGTTTCTTTCAACCTCCATTAGTCAATGAAAAGATGCCATCCATCCTTACAGACCCTGCCCCTGCACAAGCAGACTGCATTTCCAAGGAAAATGCTCCCATTTTTTCCTAAACTGGAGAAATTTTGGGGACTGGCAGGTCTTTGCAGCCACCTCTTTAGTTTCTTCCCTTGCTGCCCTCCACCAGGTATATTTTTAGCAAACGACAGTGATCTGTAGAGACCTTCATTCCCAAGGAACTGGCAGATCTGCAGGATGGAGAATAAAAGGCAGAAATCACAGTCTCCGAGTTTGCTGGAGACTTCGGGCTGTTTCCAAGCTGCAGTTTCCAGCACCCTGCACCAGCTCAGCGTGTGGGTGCTACACCAGAGCAAGCATTTCACACCAAGCTCTGCTCGACCCAGATCTGGGCTACATGGACAAGCTGTGCTGGTTCAGGACCAGGAGCTCAATTCTGGTATCACCAAAATATTCAGAGCCTTGGAAATGGGCAGGGATTTAGCAGCAGGTTATATTGGTTTTGAGATCCTGGTAAATACCCAGGTGAGCTGGGTTTTAGCAAGTAATTTTCAGCCAAGAGCATGCTAAGCCAGAGATCAAAGCCACGAGGGCTCTTCCCTTGGTGAAGGGATGTCTGGATTAGTCTCAGCAGGAGCGTGCACAGCTGCTGCAGCGGCGCCACGAGACATTTGCCGACAGACGCAAAATCAGGTCACTCGAAAAAGCTACAGACGCTGCCATGCCGGCCAGAGGGAAGCGACTTGGGCTGTAAGCAGCGTCCCCAGCTCCTGGGAATTCTTGGGTTTGCAGGTGTCCCCCTCCTTGGGATGCAGCAAGGGTCTGACGGTGGGACGCTCTGTTGTTGGTAGCACAGAGGGAAGGGGAGAAGAGTGGTGAATGCTGTGCAGGGATGCTCCGGATTTGCTGATATTTGAGGTTATTCCCAAAATGGATTAAAAAGGTAAGGGAAGATGCATGGCCTCCAGAGATCCTGGACGGGCTTCTTAGGTAGCAACATCCCATCGCATCCCAGCCCTTCTCCTTTATCTCTGAGGGGGATGAGACATGGTCCCCGTGCTGGGTAATCTGCCCAGGATATCATTTCGTCCTGACCCCGTTAGCTGCGAGTCGACATCTGTCCCCTTGGCAGAGCTTATGCCTGCCTGCATTGCGCTGCAGGGTGATGAATGAAAACAAGCTCCTTCTTGCTGGTGTTCGCCTGCTACACCCCAAAAATCATGCTCTTGGAATATTTTAATTGTATTTTGTGGGTTGGTTTTTTTTTCCATTTGTGCTGATTTTCAGGTTAAAGCATTGAGCCTTGACAATCCATCACCAGTAAGCTTGAAGGCATGCTCCCAGCAAAGACAGCAGCACATTTGCAGACAGGGAAACTGAGGCACAGAGCACCACCGTGGCTCATTCAGGGTGACCCCACCAGGCAGGGATGGAGCATGGGACACAGTAGGTATGGAAAGTGAGATATACCAGGACAACCTGGCCTTTCTGTTCATGCATTGTGCAGTGATCAGCTCGTCTCATGTCACAACTGTGCCCAGGGCACCCAGCAGCCAGGCTGCTCTGTGATCCCAGCCCACGCCATGCTGATCCACGCAGGAGTAACTCAGTGAAACGGGGTTATCCAAGAGGCCAAATGGTCCTCCTGGGCTGCAGGTCCCTGATCTGCAGAGCCTGAAGTCAAGAATGCCAAAAGTCACTCTTGTCAGCAATCAGTCTTGATTAAAAGTGACAGCATCTCCATCCACTGAGAGTCAAAAGGGGCTGAGACGCATCTGTGGGGACGATGCCCTCAGCAAGGGGACTCCTGCCGATGAATTCATCCTGCAGGGAACACAGACATCAGACCAAGTGATGATGGATAGATGGAACCCAGCAAGGCTCTGCCACCTCTATAACAGTGATTCAGGTGTGTTGAGTACCATCAACCCAAGAGGACCTGCTCTACAAAGCAGCAGATGGGACGCTAGCCAGGAGGAACTCTATATTCCATTTCTTCATCCTATGGCAATATGAACTCACCATGAGGTCCCCATTGAGCAAAAGGTGTGGAGAATTGACAAACATGGTGGGATGGACAGCAAGGTGCCTGCTTGGCACAGTAAGGTAAGGTCTGGTGTCCATGGTACAATAGTCCATCAGACCTGTGGTTGATCAGCAAAGCCTTGAAAACACTTGGGAACACCAAGACGGCCTCTGTCACACTTCCGACAGCACCGCTGAGCACTTTGGAATTGGTTTTCCCTTTTCTGGAGTGACTGGGTTGTTTCCAAGGGTGCTAGGCTGGTGAAGGCAATGGTGATGCACACTGGGGCTTGATGTTCAGTGCTTTCCAAGGACCTTGTGCAGCTTCTGGCAATAAGTGAGACACCCTACAGAAGGAGGCTCTGCCAAAGCAAAAGCTGCTGATTCAGCCTGCCTGGTCCCCACCAGCGTAGCCCGGCCCTGCAGGCAGCACGTCAGGTGTGAGTCAGGACCAGCTCAGCACGATGTGTGCTGTCACCACAGCCATCCGGTGCTGGAGCTGGTTCAGGGCAGGCAGGAGCCCTTTGATGGGGGGTCCTGGGTCTTCCCCCACCTCTGAGATGGCAGTGTGTGACTCCATTAATGGGAGGTGTTGTCATCACCTGGTCTTTACAGAAACAGTCCCACCTCCACTCCACACCAGCCAGAGCAGGCGATAGTGCAGAAATAAATGACTCATGGGGTCCGGGCTGGGTGTGCAAGCAGGCTCAGGCACTTCTCTGCCATGGAGCCAACACCAACCGCCTCTTCAGAAACCGGCTCTGGAGCTGCAGGCTGGTCTCTGTGACATTGCCCAGCCTTTGGCATGTGGCATCTGCCTTGCTCTGGTCGGACACGTGCCATGGGGCCACCGACAGCCAAGCCACCCTCAGATCCTTTTACACCCCAGGGTGCATCACAGCATGTTTTCCCTAGCCCATTCACGGTGTTAAATAAGCTTACCTGTGTCTTAAAAGTGCCAGATGGACTCAGTTGACCAGAAAGGGGATTTTGGCCATGAAGTTGGATGGGACGCAATCGGGACAAAGCCCATCAGACTCCATTTTCAAAGTCTGATCTGGAGGGACCCCCCCAGACCCACAGCTGCAATTTGGAGTCAGTGAGGCCAGATCCATCGAGATCTCCTGTCTGGGACATCTCAAAGCAGCTTGTACCCAAACACAAGGGACTTTTGGACGTGGGGATGCGTTCCGAAGGGACATGGCAGCCACCTGGCTCATTGGCATGGGACCTGCAAGTCCCTGGGCCTCCAAGGCAGAGCAGGCAGGGTTGGGAAAAGGCTCAGGGACAGGGACCATGGAGCCATTGCATCCAAACGGCCGTGCTCAAAACCAGCCTGACAGCGGGGAGGAATGATTCATCCCAAGGGCTCACAGTACGAGCTTCGGCATGGAGAGGGGGTTCTGTGGGACTGGTCAGAGCAGGCGTGAGGGAGTCAAGAGGGGTCTGAAATTCAGAAAGGTGGCATATTAGCGGGTCCGTATTCTGGTGTGGAGGCAGAGGGGAGGGAAAGGTTACTGCAACATGAAGAAGGATAGAAAAAAGGAGGAAAATGTGGAGGAGGCATCATGGTGAAATGATCTGGGAGATTAGTTTCTTCGTGACACACACAGGAGGCATTTCAGAGTGGAAAGAAACTGATGGGCTGGAAGAAAACCTCTGGCTGGAGGAAGGACGGGGAAAACCGCCACAGGGTCCTGCCCACAGGGGTGTGAGGGAAGCCCAGATGCAGATCATGGGGGTTTGTTGTCCCTGCAGAGACAGACGTGGAGCATGGAGGAGACCATGCAGGCAAGAGACTCCTGGGAGGGACAAGGACAGCTTGAGAGGGTCATCACCTTGGGGACAAAGCACCATCTCAGAGCCTGGGGAAATGACAGCCAGCACAGCTGAGCTAATATGAACAGTATTAGTTTATCCTGAAAATAAATTAATTATTTTTCAAAGTGATCCTGCTAGATGCAGCAGAGATGGACACAGGACCTGAGAGCCAGGCAGAGCCCAGCGTGTAGGCTGCCAACAGGCCAGGAGGAGCCGTCCCAGGGAGCCGGTCCTTTTGGGGCACAACTCATCCAAGGTCACCTGAACTTTCAAGCCCATAAAATGGGAAACCAGCCGTGCCAGAGGCTGTCCAGGCTCCTGGCAGAGAGGTGCCTTCTCTGGCAGCACAGCTACCCAGCTGCCAGGGCAGGCGCACGGCTCTTCAGTGGGATGCCCAGTTGCAAGAAAGAGCAATTGATGCTCTCCAAGGAAGCCACAAAAAAGCCCCACAGCCAGTGGGGTGTCCTGCAGAATAGCAATGAGCTGAGCACCCCTGCACTGCCAGCACTCAGCCCCACTGCAGCCTGCTGCCAGGCACGTAGCTGCCTTTCCGACCGGAGGGCAGCTGAACGGGCAGGTCTGGGTATTAAGGAGATATCACTGGTGATGCCATCAGCAAGAGAGTATAAAATAACCCTACGGGGTTGAGATCCTCCTTCCTATAGAGCACAGGCAGCAATTGCCTCCAGGCTATGGGCCAGATGGGTGGTGGGTGACAAATAGAAGGAAAGACCATTTTTGGTGATGTAGGGCAGCACAGACCAGGATCAGCCACTGGAAAGTTTTGTTCCATCTGGGTTTGCCCTTCACTACTCTGAGACAGATGGGACCCAGCAGCTCCCCCTTACGCCCTTGCCCCATCTCTCGCTGCCTTTTCCATCCTTCTCCCCATCCCTTCCTCGCCTGGGCTTTACCCCTTGGCACTGAGCAGGGGACCACTTTCAGCAGCCACCGCAGTCTTGGGTGGTTTGGTTGGATTTTTTGTTAAGAACAAAAGTCTCTGTTCACAAAAAGGAGCTGGAGGAGGAGAGTGGATTTGTTCCCCAGCCCTGTTGCCTTGTCTTCCTCCCCATCTCCATCCGTGCTGTCCCTGAGACCAGACATGGTGCTTTTGCCTGCAGACCCCTGGGTACCAGAGGTGTCCGAGCAGGACCTCTGTAGGGAGGGAGGTGACACCCCCAGTCCTGGACCCTGCCTGGGGTGACAATAACACCTCTCCATTGCTCCTCAAAGGAGGGCCAGAGCACAGAAAGCCGGGACATTACTGGCATGTCTGGCTATCCACCTTCTCCAGGCCATTTCCCTCCCTGCATCCCGAGACCGGGATGATTTTTCTTGGCTTCCTTCAAATAAGGGAAGTGCCAGCTCCTGGCACCAGGGGTGCTTTCTCATTCAACTCAGTTCATTTTGCTTCACTTGGCATGTCATAGCCCCCCTCCGCGACTCAGTTTCCCCATCTGTTCACAGAGAGAATGATGTTACAAACTCTCCGAAAGCACCAAGAAGCCGATGCTGAGAAATGCTTTCTCAGACATAGCCATAATTAGCACAGTCTTACAGACTAAATTATTTCTCTTTCTTTTCTGCACTGGTAACAGCACTGAGCGACTTAAACCTTGTAACACGCAAAAAATGAAACACACGTTTTTCTCAGTGCAAACAGCTCTGCTTGCCTGCGGCACTGAGCGGTCAAAACTGGGAGAGAGCTCAGAGCACAGCCTGTGTCCAGATGGACGTGGCAAAGCCCACACACAACCAGGCGCACGCCCGCGTGGGTGCAGGCGAGTGGGGTTTATTTTAAGGGAGGTCGTTCCCCACGTTCAGCACTGCTGGGATACAGGTGCTTTGTGGGCTCAGAGAGGTCTGTTTGCTCAAAGGGAGCTCAAGGTGCTCTGATACCAGCAGTCATCTCCGTCTCGCTTTTACACCCACTCCCACGATGCCTGCAGCATCAGCGATGCAGATGGCCACCCTCCGCAGCACCGTCCCCTGCCCTAAGTGCCATAGGTCCAGCCACAGCAAAGCACCTCCATCTCCAGCAGCCTGGGGACCCTCCTGCAGCTCTGCATGTCCCTTGTGCACCAGGGAAGGGGGACACCAGGTCCCTTGCAGGCTTCACAGGGACCAGCACAGTCCTCCTGCTTGGGGAGGACCCGATCCTCCCCGGCCCATGCATCCTTCATCTCCGTGCCCTGCACCAGCCAGGCTGCCTGGGCAGGCCAGGCTATGTCTGCCCATTGCTCCTTGCCTGGATTTAATTGTCAAATTAGGAAGATGCACAGGGCATAATTTATGCCTAGCTGATGTACTTTGCTGCAATTCCTGGTCTTGGGTCTCAGCTTTTTCTCTTTGCCATCCTGATGGAAATACTGAGCTGCTTCCATCCAGGCAACAAGGTCAGTCAGTGTTCTTCCAAGGGAATAAATAATCTTTTAAATCTGAAAGAGGAAACAGACTTTAAATAATAAACTTCAGGTTTGCTTTGCACTTGCACTTTTTATTTGTTTTCTTGACGAAAGATCAATTTTCTGTGGTGAGGGAACATTTGATTGTGATGTTAACTGGAGCCTTCACTTTCAGTTTGGCATTTCATTTGGCTGATCAAGATATATAGATCTGCACTGGACAGATTCATCCCAACATAAATAACTTAGTGGCTTGACACATATGTACTCTGATCCTCACTTTTCCCATTTTTATGATGTTGTGGAGGGGTGAATAACACAGGTTTTACTCATGCTTTGTGGCAAGTTGTGTTGGACAGAAGTTGGAAGGCAGCTGTAGCACAAAATGGCATCTCCAAAACAATTTTCACTAACTGAAAGTACATATAGCCAAAAAAAATTAAAAAAAAAAAAATCCAACTTCTTTTTGCATTTCAAATTGATCTTTTAATCTGGGGAAATATGCATTGGACAGAAGACGCTGAACTGGTTGTTTTGGGTTACCATGTCCTCTGAGGTTTAGAAACAGTAGATCTCATCAGCACTCTTAATTCTCATTTAGACATTAGGCAGAGAAAACAGCCTCCCTTGTTTTGTGAGCTTCCAGCCAATTTTTCAGTCTTGAATGTATTAATCTTTGAACTGGGCTAAGTGCAAGAAGGGGAATGTTCCCTTTGCAGCGACAAATTGTGCTGTGAGGATCCTGGACAGCAATAACAAGTCGTAGCCTAAGAAACTGAGGAGTTCAGTTGTTGACTGCAAAATCAGGAGTCGGGTTAGCAAGCAGAAGTGTAAAAAGCAAGAAATTAAAAGACAGCCAATACTAATCTCTTGTTCCAGTTGTAATTTAGAATATCTCTTTTTCTGAAGTGTCCTTCTGCATTGGAGAGATAAAGACCCACCTCAGCTCTGCTTTGTGGCTGGGTTAATGCCTCTTCACAGGAGATGCTATCTATCTCCAGTTTCCTGCCTCCCATTTATCCTGGGAGCAGAGCGCGATGTCCTGTCGAACGCAGGTGAAATGCCAACAGCAGATCTCAAGACCCCTCTTATTTCCCTTCCAGTTGGGAGCTCCAATCTGCTCCTGCCTTTTAATGGCTCTTGGTGCTTTTCAGACTCACCACCTGCTTGGAGGTTTCCTCTGGGTACCAACTTGTCCTTTGATTTAGCAGCATTCTCAGAGCAGGATGGTGACATGCAGGGAAGGATGGTGGCACTGGGCAGCCTGCCCTGGTGCTGTACAGATGGTACCAGGCACTTTCTTAGCTGGCATCTTACCCCGGGCATGGCTGGCTTTCTGCAAGCCACAGCATTTTGTGGGATGAGGTATGAGCCATAAAGGCACTCAGAGCCCTATCACACCAGGCATTTTATATCTACCGTCTCATGTCAACTTGTCACAGAACCCACATTGGACAGATTTGGCTTTTTAAGTGGTTTTTAGAGCTGCCTTCTTTCTTTGTCCTTCCCTCTTCCCCCTCCCTTTTGCGCTTTGGGTATTGACTTTCAGAGTCCTCATTTCAAAGAGCTTCTTTTTCATAAAGAACAAAAATATGCAATGCATGGAAAAATTCAAGTACAATACAAATAGTAATTGAAAAAAACACTGCTTTTATCCAGCAAAGTCCCAGACATACTGAAGATAGCCAAAGCTGCCTTTTGACCCACCTCCTTTGTACTACACGAGTACATCGCCCTGACTTCTCTAATCACACCGTAACACGCAGAGACACGCAGAGACACACAAGATCAGCTGCTGAGCCAGGCCTGGGTAATCAGCTCCCAGCTAATTGCTGCAGCAGGGGCAGAGCTGATGCGTGAAAGCCTTTGAGGTGACCGGATCCACAGGGTGATGGTCCAGCGTGGCGAGGGCAGATGACCTCCTGGCCCAGCATATCGATCTCCCCACCATGACGCTGAATGAGAAACACCTCCAGTACACTGTCCAGAGAGGGATGCACGTGGGTTTTGAGTGTCTCCTCCTGAAACCTTCTTGCCCTGCAGAAATTGTCTTCTGCTGCAGGTGGGGTTGCTCCCAGCATGGCATGGTCTCGGCTGTGTGATGGAGGCGTGGGGGACCTGCCCTCAGACTCAGACCTGTACTCCTCTCCAAGGAGATGTTCACACACCAAACTTCTATTTTTGACAACAAAACTGTTTAGATACTAAAAATATCCAGTAAATTTATTGCACAGGGGTAACACTGAAAATGAGTCCATCATGCCTATCACCAATATAGGCAGCTCTCATAATTTCACCCCCATCTCTTAGGGACTGGGCTGTTCCTCTCTATGTGCCCTAATTCTCTGGTGCTATAGAAGAACCTCAGCTTCTGTTTCTTTTCACTTTTAAAGCAGCACTTTTCATGCTTTGCATTGTAGAGAAATGCTCAGAAATGCTGCTGCCTGAAACCAGGACCCAAAAGACAAGAACATCACTTCCCCCTGCCCCCAGTTCTGAGATTCTGCAGCTCATTTCATGATTTTGCAGCCATTGCCAATAGTGTTAAATCATTTCCCCACCTACCCCATGGGGTCCTTGGGGAAGAAGTCAGCTATCCAGGAAAATCCTGGAGGGCTGTGACCACACATGGAGCTGGGATGGAGACCTGGAGCTGCCTGGGTGCAAATTTATGGCTCAATGCAACTGGTACCCCATTGACCAGGGACACTGGGTGCACCCTCAGGATTGTCACACGGCAGCAGGAGGTGACGCATCCAAAGCACAGCCACCCCAGTGCAGGCACTCAGCACCCTTGGATGCAGTCGGTGCTTCCCACAGCATCGGGCGGTCTCACGGCTCCCTTTGGGGCATGAAGGGTCTGTCCAGGGTTAGAGGGCAGCAGTCCCCAACAGGCACAAATTAAATCATTTCCATCAGGCATCTGATGCCCTGGGCATCCCCAGCCCACTGCTTAACCCCCACCTACCCACATTTGGGATGAGGGGGCTGAGCACTGGGTGAGTAGTCCTTGCAGTGACAGAGCACTTGAACGTGTCAGGATCCAGCCACAGGCTGTAAACCAAGCCCAGTCTGAAAACAAGATTAACTTTATGTGCACAAAGGATTTCTATTTGCTGGAGAGGTGAAGGATGCTGCTTGAAGGATATAGGGAAAATTGCCTTTCTCAGTGAGCAGCAGCGGATGACATGCGCTCCTTTGCCTTCTTTGGACAATATCAGTGTCTCCCCCGCACCTGGGGCAGAGCCTGAAAGGCAAGGACATGTGCGAGGTCCCTGTGCTTTCCATCCTCCCCTCGTGTGATCTCCAGCCCCCCTGTGCTCCCCCTTCCCCTTGCAGTGGGAGCTGCTGGGATGCCCAAGGGGAAGCTGTCAGCACCAGTCCACAGTGGAGCCGCCACTGATGTTACTCACATCCCACCTCTCCGATGAGGACAAGTGAGCTGAAAGAAGCTCTGCAGTTACTGGAAGCCTGTGGTTTGTTCCCAAAGATGGGTTGTGATTCATCACCAGAGCCCAGGGAGTCCAGGGGCGCAGACATCCCGAATGAAGCAGGCTGCAGAGATCCAGACAGCAGCTACTTCTCTGCTGAGGCCAGGAGCAGCCCCAGGAGGGGCTGTGACTTCTTGGCAATGAACTCATCTGGGCTGGTGTGATGTTATGGCTGCTCCTAACATCCTATGGATCAGGGATGTGATAAGACAAGTCTCTGGCTCAGCAGGCAAAGGTTGAACTTGATCCTTCAGCTGGAACATGAAACGTGGCAGGTTTAGACTCAAAAGTCAGGCGGATGGTGTAGACGTGTGTATGGGTACTGGGGAGCAGGGGAACAAGCCCTGTGGGTGATGGTGCCCCTGCCAAGCTCAAGGTGGGCTGAGCTACATGCTCAGGGGCTTCATCTCACTGGGGCTGATGGCATCAGAAGAGTGGCGGAGGTGGGGGGATGTGTCTGGCCCCTGGGTCCTGGGCTTGGACCACTGGAGGTGAGGGAGGACATCTCTCCCCACATTTGTAGTCATCCACTGGATGGACATCCCTGATGGCCTCTCATGCTTTGTACTGCCAGTCTGGGGTGAAGATACTCTGGCACAGCCTGACTGCCCTGTAGAAGCACCATTCCCCATTTCCAGGCATTTTAGCCCATAAAGCCCTTTTCCATCTTATTTCCCCTGCTTCTTGTGGGGATGTTTGTGTCCCTAGGGCTGCTTTCGGATGTGCCCTCATCCCTCTGCATTCCTCAGAGATCTCAAGGCTGCCTCCAAGGTCCCGGAAAATGTATTAGAGCAGGCTGAACCCACACCAAAGCAGCAGCATCTCCCCAGACCCTGTCTGCGGTCCAGGAGGGCTACAAATGGTCCAGGTTCCTGCACAAAACCTCCTTTTTCTTGCTGTTTGCTGGAGCTGTGGCCAGCTCCAGCTTCACCCACCGCTAAACAAATAACTCACCAAAGCCCTGGGGATGCTGCATCTCAGTGTGTGGGGACCAGTCAATTTTGGCAGCATGGATTTGTTCTCATAAGCCTCATAATCACCCTCGCCTTTATCCATTAAAGAATTAATGGCTATTAAAAGCAGTTAGAAACATTTGGTGGACTTGCCAGCTGCTTCACCCGGCCATAGTCACTTGTGCCTTGCAGAATAATTCCTACGCAGAGAACTGCTATTTTGGAATGGTAAAACCAAACCCTGGACACAGACTGGACCAGGAGGAACTTCAGTGGGATGCACACAACCGAGTGCACTTATGGATCTATACACCCCCATGCACATGCTTTCGGCCTCTCTCATGGTGACTTTGGACCAGGTTTGCATTAAGCAACCTCGTGGTGTGGTGCTGTCTCCTCTTGCTGCAGTGGAGGAGACCCAAAGTGTTTTGGGAGCAGAAGTCCTCAAAGAAGAGGCTTGGTCATGCCCAGCTCCTCTCTCTGCTGAGCCCGGGATGCTGAGCTGCTGTAACTCCAGTTCACCACATGTGGGCTGAGCTATAGGGCTTAGAAAGGTGTCAGCTGCTTGTAGAGCTGACACCAAGCAGAACGGACATCATAGGGTGAGAAAACCCTTCTTTGGCTCTCAGTGGGGTGGTCCCAGCCCTGCTCTGCCCCTCCGCATGGTGCTCTCCAGCTGTGATGGCAGCCATGACCATCTCACTGAATGCAAGGAGACTCGCAGCAGCCTAGCAGGGAGGTTCTGGCACCCATCAGGGACATCCACTCTTGGAGCACCTGGCAGACTCTCAGCTTTGGATCTCCTGCCTCCACCTCTTCTTGCAGCACACAGCTCAGGGAGCCCCAAACACCCTTCTCCTGAGGTCCCCGGGCTGTCCCAGTGCACACTCCAGACTGGGACAGCTGGTGATGATGGAAACAGGGAAGCATTGACCTGGGCTCTATCTGCTTGAGGGGTATCAGGAGGGTTCTAGGTGGAGATTTGGGATGCAGCCCCATCCACATGGGTGGTGGGTGAAGGGTGTCTGTTTCCATCAGTGCCTCTCCTGCCATGAGAACCCATCCTCAGCCCATCCAAAAGTGTGACCTGTAGAAAAAAACCAACATTGTCCTGACGCCTTCAGATGAGTTCTCGCTCACCCTGAGCAAACAGCCATAGGTACCATCCAGGTGGTGGAAACCACCTTGCTGCAGCCACCTGGCCTGTCCTCTTGCACCACGTCCCCTGACCCCTCTTGTCCAGGGGCCTGCTGGCATTTCTCAGGTTTCTCCTAGAGCTTGAATTTCTTGCAGAACAACCAATCAGAGGTTCTGGGACGATGCACAGGGCACCTTGGGTCCTCCCGGTCCTTTTGGAGCACCAGAAAGTGTCTCCATGGTAGGACATTGGTGTCAGGCTGGAAATACTGTGCTGATGGAGGCTGCTAGAACATTTTGGTGCAGGACAGAGTCTCCATCACTAACTAGCGCCAATGTCCTTGCTGCAGAAAGAAACACTCCTCTGGCTCACCTGAAAAGACTCTCCATGGGGTTTGGGCCAGTTTTTTACATCTTTACATGCCAGCTGGCATCTGACAAGCAATAAGTCTGGGATTTGGGGACCAGGAAAATCCCCCATGCATCCCAGAGGAGATGCTGATAGGGCCAGTCTCCTCCCTTCTGAGCATTTGTAGGAACAGGATGTCATGGAGTGCTTCATCCAGCTGCCAGCTTTGGCCGATGTTGGTTGACATCCGTCCCTCCAAAGGCCACCGCTCACATGGCTGTGTACCCACCAGCTGTCACAAACCCACATTTCTTCCAAGGTGTAAAACCACATGTGATGTGACCATGAGAGCAACACGCTGAAACAGTGTTGGTACCCCTCTTCCCAGGAGATGTTTTCTCACATCACCTCATTGGTTGTGTCATTGCCACCTGTCAACCCCTTCCTGGCTGTGAGAGATGCCAGTCTGATGCAGGAGGGTGTGAAATGCCTTTGTGGTGGGAGCCATTCGTGTTTGCAGACAACATGGACCCATCGCAAGCATTGACTTACTGCAGTTGTTGGATGGATGTTGTCAGGAGTGTGAAGGTCTGAGCGACTGGTGTTTGATCCCAAAGAGCTGCAAAGCTCCCAACTGTCACATAGGAGGGATGTAAACAAATAGGGGATGCACTCAAATGATGCCAGAGAGATGTTAGTACTAAGAGACATTTACACCAATGCTAACAGACCTTTTTAGATATTTTAATATACCTTCAAATCCTTGATAACCTTCAAGATTTTGAACTTAGGGTTTTTACTTAAATGAAGCCCAAAAGAGATCTGAAGGGAAGGAGGAAAATAGCCAAAGCAAGAGACTGAAGAAGGAATAAACTTTTCATGTCCGGTGTTAGAGGTGAGGAAGGAGTCATGATCAGGGTCCCTCTGTTGCACAATGTCCAATCTGCAGCACTTCCCACCTTGTGCAGGTGCCCAGGGACCTTCTCATGCCAGCCCTGAGCTGTGGCCAAGATTGCCCCTCACAAGACCTGGATGCCACTTTGCATTTTCAGCTTCACATTTCTCAGTAGTTTTGAACACCATTATCTGAGTTTTCCTGCCCAGCAGCCTCCAGGACACTGAAAGATCTGAAGCAAAGATACAGCCAGGAAAAAGAAGCAGAAACCAAAATTCTCTGAGATCAAAGCACTTTTGTCTAGAGATTTTCAGTTAGATCAGGACATGCTCTGGCTTCTTGTCCTTGCTGTGTTCATAATGCAGATGAGCTTCATGTCAGCTTGGCCTCCTTTCCTCCTACCACGTTGGCTCCAGCTTCATTTCATTAGCAATGGCCTGCCTTCATTAGTGAATTAATTCCCCAGGAATTGCACTGCAATAAACCTACCAGAGCAAGGACCAGCAAAGCTGCGTCTTGGGGCTGGCTGGACAACTGCAAGTATTTTCTGGACAAAAAGGATATTCACAGATACACAAAAAAAACAAATTTTATTCAAACCAGACCTGGAATCTTTGAAGTTTTTTCAACCAAACAAAAAGGAGATGTTTTGTGAGTGTTAGATTTGGATTGACCTGTGGGTTAAAGATCTAGGAAATGAGCCCTCGCCTGTCTCTTGGGGGACAGACCCCAAGACAGAAGTCAAATTAATAGAAATGCAATGAATATGCCACTCTCCATCTGTTTCCAGAGGTGTCCTGATATGGTAGATGGCCACGGGGGGTTTGCCCACCCGGTGCCAGACACCTAAAGAGCAGGTCCTGGGCTGAGCTGGGCTCCCTCGGCTGCAGCAGCAAGGGATGCAGAGGTCTGGCCTCATCAAAATGTGGGAGAAAAAGTTGAATCTAGCCTGGGAATGATGAGCATAGGGAAAGGAGGGTGGATAGTGTCCTCAGGGTGAGGGCCCAGGGAGCATTTCATCATCTCCTGGAGAAAAGGGGCCTCAGTGTCTCCCCCAGTGACTCCATCCTCAGCCCAAGAAACTTTGACTGCAACATCTCCTGGACCATCCCATCATGAGGCAGCATCTGTCCCCAGAGGAGCCTGCTCCATGTCTCCCTGTTAGCTCTGCGCAGCCCTTGGGGACAATTTGTCTGCCTCTGCCTCCAACCATCAATTTTTGCACTTCCTCTGGGGATGCAAACAGCACTCTATCAATAATTGATATTCTGCCTCTTCGCATTATTTTCCAAATCCTCTTGATCCACACCAAACCAAAGGTCCTGTGCATCCCAATTCACTGGGATATCAATGAGGCCGGGTGGTCACTGTGCTCCCTCCAGGCTCCTTTCTCCTGGTCTTGGCAGGGCATCCAGGAGGAGTTGGGGTGATGCCCATCTCTGTGGGGAAGGGATTGTGCAAAAACCACCAGCGAGGGAGAGCAGGAGGAAAAGCTAGCAATTATGGTCAGGCTCGAAACCCCACAGACAAAGAACAAAAACCCAAATTGTATGATGCTATCGATGACTATTATCATGGATGTTTTAGTCACAGCTGTTAATAAAAATAATAGCAGTAATAAAATTGCAATGATGTTAGCAATTGTTCCAATGCTGATGATAATAATAAGATTATTTATTAATTGTGAGCCATTATCAGTATTTTCTAGTGCTTCTGCCTCCCAGACCCGTCCCAAACTCCAGATTGATGCAAAATGAGATAAATGAGAAAGGCTTTTTCTTTATGGCATAACCAAGACAGAAACATGAGAACAGCAAAGTCTGTCCCTGACTCCTCTTTTACTTGCCCCCCTCCCCAAATGCCCTGTGTCATGGGGGTCGAGCGTTAGGTGGGATCTTGCATTTCCCTCTTTTTAAGTAGGGCTTGCCGCCTGCAGAGCAGCTGAGCCCTGTGAGATCTGCATGGCCAGACCCTGTGGGGTGAACGGAGGAGGAACTCAAAGTCATTTTATGGCTTTTGTCATTCTCCCTGTAGGGCTGACGGGGTGCAGTGGGCACCCGTGAGCCCCCAAGGAGCATGTTTCCCCGCAGATTGCTGCAGCTGCCTCTGCAACACACCTCGCTTAAAGGAGCAAAGGGAACAAAAGCCCCAGCTCCAAATGTTGCTGATTTCTATATATTTTCTGGGTTCAGCCATGGTTCCTGTGACTGTGGTGCACACGTGTGGGGGTATGCACGGACAGGCTTTGCTCTCAGCTGCCGGCTGCTTCTGCAGTGCCACTCAAACCTCTCGGTGCAAAGTGAAGCAAGGTGCAGGGAAAGCCAAGTCCTGATGCATGAACCGTTGTGTGTGTCAGGCCAGGGTTGCACAGCGAGGTGGCAGAGATGTATGTGCAGCAAGGAGGGATGGATGTGGACCACGGCAGAGAGATACGTGTGCGGCAAGGAGGAGGGATGGATGTGCAGCGAGGTGGGGGCATCCATCTGAGGCAAAGAGAGATGGATGCGCAGTGAGGAGGAGAGATGGATGTGCATTAACAAGGGATGGATGTGCATTGAGAAGGGATGGATGTGCATTGAGAAGGGATGGATGTGCAGCAAGGAGGGATGGATGTGCAGCAAGGAGGACAGATGTGCAGCGAGGATGACAGATGTGCAGAGAGGAGGTGGGAGGGGTGGATGAGGAGCCAGCAGCATGTGGGGCGGTTGCCCTGCTATGTGTGTGTTATACACTCTGGACCATGCAAGCTTGTGTGC
The DNA here is from genome assembly GCA_013400195.1 of Aramus guarauna. Classification (NCBI taxonomy): domain Eukaryota; kingdom Metazoa; phylum Chordata; class Aves; order Gruiformes; family Aramidae; genus Aramus; species Aramus guarauna. The sequence goes on from VXBL01009192.1 coordinate 156,817, forward strand.
ATCCAGGGACCTGATGTCTGCACGACCTCCACAGCTGTCCTGATAGCCATCTGCAACGGCACACAATGTTCTGCAGCTGCGGGGGGCCAGGACCATCCAGGCTGTACCCCCTGCAGCCGTTCCTCATCCTCTCTGCCTTGGCTGCAACAGTGAACACTGCGTCCTCTGATTCGACTCTGGTTCATGACTCACAGGGGCTCAGCGCTCACTCTGTCCCATGGGCTCCCCTGACCCAGGCATGAGGGCAGGGGGAGAAGGGGTGGGTGCTCTGGGAGCAGCTCCATGCCTGGGTGCTGGCTGCAAGCCCCAGGAGGGTGTTTGGGGACCGCGGTGGTACCGCTGCTGCTCAGCATCCCGGTCTCTCTGGCAATCACTGTCGCATAGCTCTGCAGGGCAGGGAGCACCCGAGACAGCAGCACGTTCAGCAAAATCAGTGGAAGACCCTGTTAACCCCCAGGAGTGGGGAGATGGGACACAGCCTCGGCTTGCAGGGATTGCACAGAGGGAAGGAGCTAGGACAGGGGTGGTGGTGCTGTTATTTCTAGTGTCCCCCCACCCCAAGCTGCTCGAGCCTGGGGAAGTGGGAGTGGGATGTCACAGCTGGAAGGGCACATCAGTCCTCCCCAAGGGCCTGTTATCAGTGACGTGGGGTGCACAGGCCAGCACACAGCCCCATGGGAGCCTCTGGTATCCCTCTGCCACCCACCGCTCCCATGGGCCCCCCCCCTTTTCCCTTCACTTGGTCCATAGCGCTGGTTCTCTCCCACCACCCCTCGTGCTCCCCATGCCCCAGCTCTCCCTGCCCTATGCCTTTCTCAGGGTCTCCTGCCCTCTCTCCTCCCCACAAGGAATAAATCACCCTTCAGCTCCAACCTCAGCTCTCAGAGGAAACAGCAGCCTACGTTGCCACCTCCTTCCCACGGGACCTGGCTGCCTCCGGGATGCTGGGAATCTTTTTCCAGACCAGAGGGGGTTCATTCGGGAAAGCTGTTGGGGACCCGTGGCTCTGGACCCTCTGGACTCCTGGGGACCGATGTTCCCCCCTCCACCCTGCACCACTCCGTGCTCCCACCCTGACACCTTGCCCATGAGACAGGTCTTGAGAAGGGACTTTCAAGGGGGAGGGAGAGTGGGGTTTGGTCCTTGACTGTATTAAAAAGCCCCAAAATGCTGCATTTTTCCACCACAGGTAAAGACTGCAGACATGCAAGCAGGGAGTTCTGAGCATCAGAGTGGAGATCCAGGTCTGCCAGTCACCTCCACATGGTCCCCCATGGCCGGGTTAACACCGGCACCACTGAAAAAAACAGCAAACAGTCAGAAAAATGTTCTTTGTTCAAGCCTTATATCCCCTCTGGTGGAAAGTAATAACACTTGGGCTGAGAATCTTCTCAGCCTCCAAGGAGAAGCTTTCCTTTGAGGGTCAGGGGGGTAAAATCAATCTAACAGGCTCCACTTCCCGCTTGGAGAGCTCTGGAGAGATGAGATGAGCCCTGGCACACTCCCTGGTGGCATCAGGGAGGGAGCAGAGCCCAGCCGAAGCACGGCTCTCCTCCTCCTCCATCCCTTGGCACCGGCCCATTAGGAAAGAGGGTTTTGTCGATCGGCCCAGCACATTAGGAAATGAAACAGGCTGTGCCTAGAAGCTTCCCCAGGGGTCCATTACCACCATTGGATCCTTCCTCCAGCTGGGCAGGTCCCAGAGGATGCTTTTGCTGGCGATTTCCTCCCCTGGCACAGGGGGAATTGTCTGGAACAGGGTGCCAGCAAGGCTGGTGCATGCGGGAGGAAAGGGTGACCTGCTGCTCTGGGCGTAGGGTGCTCAGATGTCAGGTGGGCTGCTGGAGGGACATGAAACCCCCCTAGATATGAGGGTTGAACACGCAGGCACAGTCCAGATTCCTAATGCATTTTCTGTCTTGGCATCAATCCCCAGAGCTCCAGGATCATGTCTGAGGTCTCTGCCTGGGGCTGGAGGTGGTGGTGGGAGACAGGGTGAGGTTCCCCAGGGCACACGCAGAGAAAACAGTCCGTTAATGTATCTATCAGGACAAGTTGTTGCTGATTGCCAAGGAAGGGAGTGAGGAGCATCATGCCATCTCAGCATGAGCACTGCCAATCCCATGTGGAGCAGCCTTAAACCCCAGGCAGAGCATCCCACTCGTGTCTAATTCTGTCCTGTGGTTGTTGTCTCTTCCACAGGTATAAGACTGTGGTGACACCTCGGCGGGCAGCAGTGGCCATCGCTTGCTGTTGGATCGTCTCCTTTCTGGTGGGACTCACCCCTATGTTTGGCTGGAACAACCTGAACAAGATGCGGAGGACTCAGGAGCTGAACGCCAGCCACACGGAGTTTGTCATCAAGTGCCAATTTGAGACGGTCATCAGCATGGAGTACATGGTGTACTTCAACTTCTTTGTTTGGGTCCTGCCTCCCCTGTTGCTGATGCTGCTTATCTACCTGGAAGTCTTCAACCTCATCCGCAAGCAACTCAACAAGAAGGTCTCCTCCAGCTCCAACGACCCCCAGAAGTATTATGGGAAGGAGCTGAAGATTGCCAAGTCGTTAGCACTGGTCCTCTTCCTCTTTGCGCTCAGCTGGCTCCCTCTGCACGTCCTCAACTGCATCACCTTGTTCTGCCCATCCTGCGAGACACCGCACATCCTCACCTACATTGCCATCTTCCTCACCCACGGCAACTCGGCCATGAATCCCATCGTCTATGCCTTCAGGATCAAGAAGTTCCGGACAGCTTTCCTGCAGATCTGGAACCAGTACTTCTGCTGCAAAACCAACAAAAATGCCAGCACCACCACGGCTGAGCCAGGCAACTAGGAGCTGGAAGAGAGCAGAGAGGGTCCTTCGTGCCCAGCCCGGTCCCCGTCTGGCTGCTGTTCCTGCTGTCAGGGGAAGAGGAGGCTGGGTTGACCAGCCCTGTGCAATCCGAACAGCCGTGTCCCCCAGCTGCCCCAGGGGATTATTTATTCACAAGCATCGTACTGTTTTGATATTGTAGCCTGCACTGTTCCTTTCCTTTTTTTTTTTTTTTCTGTTTGTTTTTGTTTTTCATTTTTTTAAAGGTTGCCAAGTATTTAAGGAGAAATTGTACAGACAAAGGCGCAATTTATCTTCATGCAAATAAAGTAAAATGATAAAAACCACCCAGGAGGTCCTCTGCCATTGATGGAGACCTCTGGTTTCTTAGAGCACAGCAGTTGGTGATGCTGGGGGCACTTCACACTCTGGTCCCCATGTCCATGGGGGTACCTGGGCACTGAGGCAAAGGGGTGCCCAGGTGGGAGCAAAGCTGCTGAGGACCAGGAGAGCCCAGGGCAATGTAATTTCTGCAGCTCTGATGCTGACAGCTTTCAAGCCCTTTCTTTCTCCTCCATAACCAAGGAAAGGTGAACTGGGCTGGGACACGGGAAGAGATAGGAAAAGGCATCCCATGGCAATGCCAGCACCCACAGGATGATGAACCCACCATCCCCATTGAGTAAAGGAATGGTCTCCAACTCCCAACACTACCAAAGAGATGAAAGTAAACCCTTAAGTATAATCCCAGAGGACCTTTTGCTGCCCTGATGTCTCCCCACGGACCTCAGCAGCACCCACCACCCCTGCAAGCTGCACCCACGGAGCTGTGTCCCCTCTCCTTCTCTCTCTCCTTTTACTCTTTTTCTTCTCTCTCCTTTTACTTTGGCCTTGAGTAATTTTCCTCTCTTCTCTCCTCCCAGTCTTCTGTGCAAGGCAGAGGGAAGTCTGTCCCAGCCCCTGTTTTTCTCATCTCTCCCATGTCACTCCCTACCACCTTCCCTCTGCAGTCAAACCCTTTTGACCCAAACTTTGTGGGTTAATGCAGCCACCTCCATGGCCCAGGGGAACCTGCACCCATTTAGGGGCACATGTGGGACCACTGCAGGCCACCGTGTCCATGTTGATGCTGCTGTAGGAGCATCTGCCCACCCCGTATGTCTGCCTTGGGTTTAGCTGTGGGCAGGGTGTATCATCGGTCACATTTGAGGAGGGGGTGGCTGGAGATGGGCCATCACTCCCAGCCAGCTCTGGGGTCCCTATGGATGCTGGCAGCTGCACTGCAAGTCCCAGCTCTGCAGCAGGATATTCCAGGGCTGAAGTGGTGGTGGGAAGAGTTAATTTGAGTTAAATGGGATTCTTTTCTTATCAGCATCCCTTGTTCACCAGTCTCCCACCGGAAACACATTTCCTATGACTCTTCCCCTGCCCCAAGAGGTTCGTGCCCCTCAAACATCATTGACAGGCAAGGCAACTGCAGCAAGTTCCTGCAGGGGCTGGGAGGGGGTGCAGAGATGAAAAGGACCTTGTGCGGGTGAGACTTACGGGTGGCTCTTTAGCTGGCTACGGAGAACAGTGACACACACATGTGGCAGGGACTTCTGGATGTCCCCTTTGCCCATCACTGCACGCAGCTCTGTTTAGCCTGGAAGGAGCCCCTCCATTTCTCTTGAGAGGAAGAGGAGGGCAGCAAAGAAGGTTGGGGGGAAGGATGAGAGGCTCAGTCTCCCACATTTTACAAGGGCCTTAATATATCATATCCAGATTCCTGGTTCAAATCACACTGGCAAAAACCAGAGCAGAACACACAAGTGGTGTGGTGCGGTCAACACACTGGAGGGAAGGGATGCCATCCAGAGGAACCTTGACAGGCCTGAGAGGTGGGCATGTGCAAACCACATGGAGTTCAACAGGGCCAAGGGCAAGGTCCTGTACATGGGTTGGGGCAATCCCAAGCACAACTATAGGCTGGGTGGAGAATGGATTGAAAGCAGCCCTGAGAAGAAGGACTTGGGGGTATTGGTGGACGAGAAGCTCAACAATGTGTGAGCAATGTGTGAAGCTGAGCAATGTGTGCTGGCAGCCCAGAAAGCCAACCCTGTCCTGGGCTGCATCAAAAGCAGTGTGACCAGCAGGTCGAGGGAGGGGATTCTGCCCCTCTGCTCTGGTGAGA
>VXBL01009192.1:161896-175246 GCA_013400195.1 Aramus guarauna
AGTCCAGAGGAGGCCACGGAGATGATCAGAAGGCTGGAGCACCTCTGCTGTGGAGACAGGCTGAGAGAGTTGGGCTTGTTCAGCCTGGAGAAGAGAAGGCTCCAGGGAGACCTTAGAGCCCCTTCCAGTACCTAAAGGGGCTCCAGAAAAGCTGGAGAGGGGCTGGTTACAGGACAAGCGACAAGACAAGGAGAATGGCCTGAAGCTGAAGGAGGGGAGGATGGAGATGAGATCTGAGGCAGAAATCCTTCCCTGTGAGGGTGCTGAGGCCCTGGCACAGGGTGCCCAGAGAAGCTGTGGCTGCCCCTGGCTCCCTGGCAGTGTTCAAGGCCAGGTTGGATGGGGCTTTGGGCAACCTGGTCTAGTGGAGGTTGTCCCTGCATGTGGCAGGGGGTTGGGACTAGATGATCTTTAAGGTCCTTTCCAACTCAAACCAGTCTGGGATTCTGTGATTCTAGGAAGAGCAAAGACAAGGACAGGAGCAAATCCTTCCCTCGGGCCTCATCACAATGGAGGGGTCTTGAACACCCTCCCAGTCTCCTTGAGATGAAGAACCCAAAATCCTTTATCAGTAGTGCCTGAGGATGCTGCAACGCCAGGCTAGCACAGACAGGACCCCCCTGCCCCGTTCCTGCGGTCTCTTTGCACTGCAGTAGCTTGGCCTCAGATGAGGGCTGCTGTTTACCGAGCACAGGTCTGATTCCCACTTGCATCTTATTTCTGCAAGACGCTGCTTTCCTGGAACTGATGCCTTTGCCTGATCCTTGCTAAGGTGCCTAGAAACCTGGCGACTGGGATGCTCATAAATTAAAAGGCATGTGGATGATTGCTTTCAGAAAAAACATCTAGTGGATTTTTCCACTCCGTGCTCTCCAGACCTTTCCCGGGGAGAGCTCTCTAAAAGTGGATGCTGTTACCCTCAGTGGTCCCCTGTGGGGTTACAAATACAGTCTTTGCCCTGTAGGACCACATTAAGAGTCTGGAAAGGGCACAGTGTGTAGCATGAGACACTCTTGGAGATGCTGTTTCTCCCCTGTGTTAGCAAACCCACAGCTAACAGCCTGCTCCCAGTTCTGTCCCCCAAGGCTCCCACTGGCCAAAGCCACATGCCAAGATGCCAGGGACATCAAGGATACCAGGACATCCCAGTCAGTGTCCAAGACCAGGCATGAGCATGCTGGGGGAAGATCTACTCTCGACCTGCCAGCTGGACTGCAACCTCCACCCCGGTGGCATCACTGCTGACCCCAGCCACCTCAGTAAACCAGTCTGACCATCAGCTGGGATAAAAATTAATCCGACAATGCCCTCTGATGGTGGAAAAAACGTGTAGTGTGGACAAAGTACGGCCAGTGCTGAGACCCTGAGAACAGCAATAACCCCACAGATTTCAGCTTGGGCATGGAGAGTAGGTGACTGCAGGCAGATGGGGACAGAGCAGAGACAGGAGAGATGCTGCAGAGAGGGGTCAGCTATTGTAGCCATAGGCACTGCTGGGCTTTGCTCTCCAGCAGCACCAAGGGCTGGGGGGACTCAAGGTGGATTTGCAGCCAGGTTTGCAGTGCCAGGGCTTGCCAGGCTGTGTCTTTCTCAGGGCAAGATTTGGGTCTGGCCCCATGACCGAGCTGGCACACGGCCGGGAGAGCTCCTGCCCTCACCCAGGTGCCAGACCCCTCAGCCCGAGAGGGATGTTGTGCTGGCGGAGGAGGCACACCACACTGCTGACCCCTGGTTAATGATGTGCTTCGTCAACTTGATGGATCTGTCTGGGCTCTCTGTTAATAAACAGCATCTGACCCGAGCTGTCTCAGAGCTGTAAGTAACAAGTCATCTTTCTGCACATGAGCTATCAGTAGCTAACGCGGCCAACTCCTCCCTGTCTGGATAACTCATCGGCGTGTCCTGCCCCCGCCGTCTCACGCTGCGGGGAGGGGGGGCTGGTGGCAGTGCGTGGCTGGATCATTGCGTCACTGATGTAGATAAAGAAATTGTTCTTTGATGAAGAAGTATCAACATACCACAGGTTTGATGTTGCTATATTTTTCCACCCTAGTGAGAATCATTCTCTAGCTCCACAAGGAAACTTTTCCCCATCCTCCTCCTTTTCCTTGTTGGGTTGCTTCTGGTTTAGTCATCTTCATATATGTTTTATAAAGCTGATCCTTTCTTTCCAAGCTCAAAAACCATCTCTTCCACCCATAGTTTGGTGAGATGCTATATGAACCCACAGCACCTCTGGCAGCTCTCTCTCCACTACCTCCCCCTGCCCAAGGCAACCCCACAACAAGCAGAACATAGTGGGGTTTTTATGAGGACCAAAGATGGGCTTGTTTTATTGTCACACCTAAGGACACATTCAGAGAGGAACGTGTCATGGTGGGCTGTGGTGCAGGCCCCCAGAGGTACCACCAAGGAGGGAGGGCAGGCCCGCAGGCAGCAGAGGTCATGGCCGGGAGCATCACCATGTGCCACGCTACCCAACAGTAGCTGCAGCATCCACCTGGGGTAAAGGAACAAGATCTGAGTCCTGCTGAGAGACCTGTGGTCAGGGATGAGATGAGAAAACACATCCCAGTCATAGCTCTAATGCAAGACAAACCTAGCCCAACTGCTCTCCTGCCCCACAAAATTCAAATGCATCCTTTTAGCTCTGCTTTTCCAACCCCACCCCCATTTCATACTCCTTTATACCTGCCCCCAGTCCCAGTACCTGCCCCCCATGTGCACCCAAGCCCTGGTTCCCCACGTCTCTGAGCCCTGCCTGCAAACTGGGGCTCTGCCCACCCACTGCCCACACATCTGCCAGACACATCTGTCTCTCTTCTGCATCTTCTTCTTCTTGCCCATATTTACAATCCTCCCTCCACCTCACAAAGGGGCAGGTTTCTCTCAGGCTCTGCAGCATCCCAGCCCACAAGTGCATCTCCAGCCACGCGATGAGGCAGCCCCAAACTGGGGCTCCATCAGCAGGTGACAAGGGCTTATCCAGGCCACTCAACCCACTCCACCCCTGAAGTGATCCACCCTCCCTCCATCCCACAGCCCCAACCCAGACCTACCTTGCTCTTCATCTTTCCTTCTAATCTGTCCTCACTGGGGCACTGCAGGAGAGCACAGGAAATATAAACCCCCTGAACTCCCCTCACTTCACACTCCCCTTTTGACTTCCAAAAGCAAGCCAGGGCATGACCAACCTGCCTGCGTGCACACACCAACATGCACCTACGCACACCATCCCTGTGCACACATGCTCCGAGCAATCATGCACACCACTGCCTGCTACCGGCCAGCGTGTCCCCAGGATCCCAGCCTGGGCAGCTCCCAGGTGCTTTGTGTCCCCAACACAGCAACAAGCTCAGTCTCCTGTCTGCCTTCACTGTGCTGCCTGCATGGCTGCACCGACAGCCCTGCCAGCAGGGCAGGGTGGCTGGGTCAGTGCTAGAAGCCCCAGCACCAGCTGCTGCAGAGCCAAGCACCGACCCTGTGCCACTCCAGCAGCCTTGTATCTTCAGCAGGGACTGAGGGTGCTGGGTGCCTGCTGGATTGGAGCCCTGCCTGCATGGGAAGTAGGGCAAAGCATGTCTTGGGGCAAGCATGTGCTGGGAAGCCACGGGAGGAGAAATAATAAAGATGACACGTGTCTAAGGGCACACCGCTACTTGAGGAACAAGCGTATAGTGTGTGTGTGTGTGTGTGTGTGGGCATGCGTCCTCCTGCATGCCAAGGCAGGTCTGCGGCACACAGGAGAGGTGTCTGTGGGGGGAGCAGAGTGGGGCACCTCCACACAGGGTTGGGCTGGGTACTCTGCTGAGGCAGGGAAATGTGAGCTGGAAAGTCTGGGCAGGATCCCGAAACATAAATCAGAACAACCCAGGTGCAAGTGGAGGGGTTACGGCACAGCCCCCATACGAATGGCTTGCGGATGGCTTGGGACACAAGTGCTGGTGGATGCAGTGAGGAGCAAGCGACTGTCCCATCCTACACCACCATCCCTGCTCCTTTGGCTCTGCAGCTTTTGTTTTCCTTCCCACTTTTTAGCCAAGAATGAGGGAAGGCCATTTCAAGATGCTTTAAGACCATAAATGCAAGAAGCCCAAAGCTGCAGCTCCACAGGGCTGCCCAGTGTCCTTGGACTCCTCCATCACCAGGAGTCAACATAAAACGGGACAAACTGCACGACTGTGAGAGTGAGAACAGGAAAAGGCAAGCAAGGAGAACTGCTCCTCTATCTCCTTGGCCAATCTTACCTTTCACATCAAGTTTGCAGTCTACCGAGGCTTCCCCCAAGGGGTTCACAGCTTTGCAGGTGTAGATGCCCCCATCGAAAGGGCTGGGCTTGCGGATTTCCAGAGAGCAGACGCCCTGCTCAATCATCGCTATGTATTTAGGATCTTCCCGTATCTCCATCTGATTTTTCATCCAGATGATTTTGGGCTGGAAAGTAGCAAGATTTATTTATTTGTTTAAAGCAGGGTGACAAATAAGAAATCTAACTGGCCCCAAAATTCAGCTACCTCCCTCTGCCTTGGCCTGCCTGAACCTGGTGGCCATGGTGGGATTCACTGTCAGAAGCAATTTGAAGAATTGCTGAATTTCCCGTTCTTGAGCCCTAATCACTGCCCCAGACTTCCTCTCCCAGTGCAGAAGGAAACAGCACATGGCTTGACATAAGACCAGTCTCCCATCTCCATGCAGAAACACCCTCAACTTGCCCCAGTTTGACTTGGAGGGCAGCTGCAGCCCCCTAACCTCATCCAACCCTAACACAACATGACCAACCAACTCCCAACGCCTCCAGCCACCTTGCAAAAACCCCACCGGTGGCTGCCCACACATGGAGGCGACGCCATCCAGGGAGGAACCACTGACCTGCGGGAAGCCCCGGACACAGCAGAAGAGATGTGTGCTGTAGCCCCGGGTGGTGGTTCGGTCTGTCAGGGGCTGAGTGAACTTTGGAGGCTCCATCATGTCCCGTTGGGGGATCTTCTCTGGCTGGTAAGCAGTTTCTAAGAAAATAATTAATTCTACGTTGAGGCAGAGCTTGGTCTCCTGGGCTGACCAACATATGGTTTCAGGAACTCAGCCCAAGGTACCCATAAATACTTCTGCTCCCTCACAAAATAAGCTGAATAGCATCTAGCCTGACCTGAGGACTTGGCCTTCAGCTCAGACCACCCCTGTCTATAAATCCCCTCTCATCCAACCATGCCATGTTAGTGCCCAGTGCCTGCAGGGGACAGGGCTGTTCTTCACCCCTCCCAGCTCCGGCTTCAGTCTCACTCAGGGATATCCATGCCTTGATCCTTCCAAGGGGGCTGACCATGACCTTCCCAAAGGAGAAAGAAGGTGTAGAAGGAGGGCAGGGGACCTCTGGATCTCTGCCTTGGGGATGCACAGCCTCATCCCTGCAGGACTCATCCTGGGGACCAGCAGCATCACCACAACACCAAGGAAGCCCCTCTAGCCCCAGTGGGGACAGGACCTCTCTTGCCCACCACTACCCTCAACCCCCAAGACAGGCCCTTTGTTCCCACTTGTCTTCTTGATGTGGGCCACCCCAGAGGTGACGGCTGCTTTTTCGCTCAGCCCGCAGGCGTTTTCTGCGAACACCCGGAAGGAGTAGGTATTGCCAATGATGAGGTCAGAGATGGTGCAGCTGGTGCGGGTGCAGCGCTCCAACGCCGTGAACCATTTCTGGGAGGAAAAAAAAAAAAAAAGAGCAGTGAGGAAAGGCAGGCTGTCCAAAGAATGGAGAAGGCATACGGGGAGACAGGGGTATGCAGGTCCCACTTGCCCATCAGAGCATCCCCAGGGCCAGGGCACGGGGGGCCCAGGAGTGCCTGGACTCACCCCACTCTTCTTGTCTGACTTCTGCACCATGTAGCCCTTGATCTCAGAGTTCCCATTGTCCATCGGTGGGGACCACTCCAGGGCCACATTAAAGCCCCACACGTCCAACAGCTTCAGGTTCTGGGGGGGGCCCGGTGGCTCTGCAAATAAAAACCCTCACAGGGTGGCATCCTAACCTAGTCCCCCCAAATTCTGTGCCTTAATGATCCCTTGCACCTCCCTTCTAATCTCTCCTCACCCTGTTGCAGCACAGGAGGGATAAGAAGCTGCGATGGGCATGGGCTGTCAGAAACCCCGCATCCTCAACCAGAGGAGTTCACCTCCATGATCCTTCGCACACTGGAAGAGGGACCCCAGAGCCCCTTGACTTGTGGCTGGCCCTGTCCCATCCCACCCAGAACAGGAGCTACCCCCCAACCAAGGGGCAGAAATGAGCCCCAGAGCAGGAGCCCATCCCCAGCCTTACCAATCACTCGGATGTCCAGGGTAGCCTTGTCCTCGGCTCCGTTTATGCGCACGGCAAGCTCATACTTGCCCGAATCGCTGCGCTGTGCCTCACGGATGTAGAAGATGGTGTCCTTCTCTGTGTTGCGGATGTTGATGCGGCTGGTGTCCAGGGGCTGGTCACCCTTGGTCCAGATCACCTTGGGCTGAGGCTTGCCCTGGAGCAACCCGCACAGGCAGGTTAGGAGCCACTCAAGTGCACGGTCTCAACTGGTCCTGCTGGGAAGGACGGGTGGGCAGAGCCACCCTGTTTTGCCCAGGCAGCGGTGGCCTGGATACAGCTTTTCCCATCCAGCAGTCCTCAGGGAATAAATGGCTGATGCCTGCCAGCCCCACTGATGGGAAGCCATCAGGCTCTAGGGATGATGCTGGAACATGCTGGTCCCCCAAAGTCCTCATGGAGCAAGCCCAGTTTTACTTGCCCAGGGCTTTGCAGGCAGAGCTGTGCTCCTGTTACCCAGACACTGAGGCCAGGTTCAAGCCTAACAGCAGGGGCTTGAATTCAGCATCCACGGGCTTGAATTCAGCATGGTGAGTGCAGGCTCCCAGCCACCTGAGACATGGCATGGACATGTCCCTCATTGCAGGGGCAGCTTTCTGCCTCTTGCTTCTTCTAGAGTGTTTAAGGGCTGGTTTTCTCCATCCCAGATGCCATGGTAGAGATGCTTTGGAGATGCCACAGACAGATCAATCGAGGAGAGGAATTCTAGCTTGGCCCACCAGTGCCAGCATTGCTTCCCCCATCACCCAGGCCTGGGGCTGCCTTGCTCCAAAGGCAGCTGCTTTCCCCAAGGAGACTCCCACTGTTGTGCTGTGGGGTCCTGTGGTATGTACCCAGACCCCTGCCCAGCTTGGCCAGGAGCACGAGCTGAACAGGGTTTGTGGGCTGAGACAGCAGCAATAGCTAGCCCATGCCCTGATGTGTTTGGGGTTGTCCCATTGCCAACACCATCAATAAAGATATAGCAGGAGAAAAATGGGAGCTAGGCAGGAATGGGAGAGGGGTTCCCACCCCATTTCCCACTCTTAACCCATGAGACAGGAGGATCAGGACAAATCAGCCCATGGCTGGCCCCTGGCATGCCATGGTGGCTAGAAAAGTCACTGCAGACGCTAACTTGCAGTGAAAAATCCTGGGGGATTAAATCCCAAATCACCCACTTACCTGGAAAGGGATCATCATGTTCACAGCATCGCCAACACGCCTGACATAAGTCTGCCGCAGGTAACGAGGCATGCGGATCCTCGGGAGCTCTGGGGACCAGAAAGTCATGCCATGGGGCCAAGGAAATCACATCCCCCAACTTGCTGACCCACCCTACTCATCCCCCTGCTTGGCCATCAAGAAATCCCACCAGAAACACAGCCACCTCTTCCCTCTCTTGTCCTGGACAGTGCTCGCTTCCCTGCAGGGCCATGCTAGCCTACCCATTGCCTGCACTCCAAAATTACATCCATCCTTAGATACCATGTCACCAACCCCTCAGCACCACCTCAATGGACCATTCACCCCCTTCATTATAGACAGGTCATGGAGACCAACACGGGCTTAAACAGAAGAGCCACATCACAGCCTACATAGTAGCAAGGCAGAGGACAGCATCTCCCAGTTGGGAAATGTTTCTCCCACAGCATAGAGCAGACTTTCTAGAGGCACACAACCCAGTTTCCAGTAAGGACAAGGCTCTCCACATCTCCACCTTCACTGTGTGCTCAAGGCCATCAAGAGACCAAGGTGGTGCATGGTTACTCACAGTAGAGCCGTGAAAGCCCCAGGCTTAAAATGAAGGCTAATGTCCCCAAGGGAACATAACAAAGATAAGCAAAAAACCCACTGCAGAATGCTGATGGAGCGTGTGTCTCCTTCCTAGGGTGAAAATAGCAGCCGTGTAACCCTACCGGCTCAGTGCCACTCAGTGATCCTTCTGGAGAGGCATTGGGTTTACGTGAGCACCTCATAAAAAGAGCTGTGTGTCTCTGCCCGGATTAAACGTGCTGGAGCTTAGCTCTGGGGAAGGAGCACGGCCAGAATTAAACCGGGACTGAGCAATGCCTAAACAGCTGTGTGTGAAACGCCGGTGGTGGGCTGGGGAGAGCAGGGAGATGCTCAGAGGTCCCAGATGGCCCCACTGACAGCTGAGACGGTCTTTGCTCCGCTCATGCTGGTATTCGCTCCGAGGATCCGTGCATCGATGCTGCCACTTGGGCTCATCAGTCTCAGTGGGGCAGAGAAACCTGACCTCAACGGAGGAATGTTAATTCATGGGTGTTTTTCCTGGCTCACACATGCCTTGCTCAGCCAGAGAGGACTGGCCGAAGTCGGTGGCCCAGGTGACGTGCTGCCGTGGGTGAGAAGGCATTTTTCCTGCCCCAGCTCCCTGCAAAATGCAACTCCCACACCGAATCTTCATCTGGTTACTCCCTGTCTCTCTCCACTTCCCAAACCCACTCATCCCACCTGTTTTTAAACTCTCTACTGTCTGCATTGCTGCTATTTAAAATCCCTTGTGATGCCATAAAGGAACCGGTGAGAGGTACAAAATGCAGACCCAAATAAAATGTGAAGGCCAGAAGGTAACAGATGGGGCAAAGAGGAGCGGATGCGCACACCTGACACACACCAGGGCTGCTGGGGTGGACACGGGGAGGCAAAGGGGCTTTGAGAGCTAATTTGTTCCTCAGCAAAGCCAGGCAGCGTGCACAGGGCTGTATTTCAAATGAAATACAAAAATACATAAGTGAGTTTCAATTAGCAAAAAGAAAAGAGAAAAAAACCCAACACCATGCTGGCATAGAGCAAGAGCAAGTTCTGCGTGGGTCTTTCAGGTCTCTGGGTTTTACACCACTGGGCTGGTACCTGTGGCTGGGACAAAGCTCTGGCAGCAGGGACAGGAGGTTTGAACTGGTGGGTGCAGCACGGGACTGGAATGGGAAACACGAGCTGTGTATTTGGCATCTCATGCCAGTTGCCCCTGCCTCAGTTTCCCCAGTCCCCAAAAGTATGGTGGGATGCCTTTGAGATCTGGAGGTGAACACGGCAGCAGACAACAGCCACTAAACCATGTTCACCTCCTCCGAGCAGACTGAGACAACAAACCCTGCAGGACCCTTTCCAGATACTGATAGTCTTCTCCAAGACTTTTCCTATGAAAAGCTGATGGTTCCTGGAATAACTTTTGCTATTATTATTATTACTATTTTTAAGCAGCTGAAAAATTTGAGTTATAGGAAAACTTGTGCATTAATAATGCCTTATAAAAGGAAAATAAGTCTATATTTGCTGTTTGATAAATGAAAACCAGCCTTGCAGTCATACATCAGCCTCAGCATATTCGCAGCACCCCGGGAGGAATGCGAGTCTTGCTAAGCATGGGAGCAAGCCATTCATTAGCGAGTTCAGCATGATTAAAGTTCCCATGCTCCACACTACCAGCTCTTGACTTTCCTTAGCTAAATAAACAAAGCTGTCCAACGTGTATGTGATGGCATATTAGAGATGTAAGCATGGCCAAGGAGAGGAGATCTGCTGAAAGTGAGACTGTTTCTGAGGTCTTGCAAAAAAATGGGAAAATGTGGCTCTGCATTTTGAGTCCTTCACCCCCAAAGCCTCACCATCTGCAAGATCAGTGTCTTGAGTTCGGGAAGCTATTTCATGCCACCCCAAGGGAATTTGACACAGACATTAAGAATAACTTCTCAGTCCAAGGCTGGATTGCGACGTGCGAGAGGGCAGACGCTGCTCAGGGTGCAGGGATGGACTGTGATTTCTTTGTACTGCTGACAAAGCACGTGGGAATTATGCATGGCAGGAGCAGTACTTACGGAGGATCTCTCTGATGAGGACTGGCTGCTCCAAAGTAGCTGGGACACTGGCACCGCTGGCGCTGACAGCCTTCACCCGTACATGGATCTTGTCACCGGAGCTGAGGTCCCGGATTGCGTAGCGGGTGGAAAGAAAAGGCTCCTGGTTCACAGCTGTCCAGTCTGTACCTATGATGAACCCGGCAGAGCAATTCAGGTGTGAAATGGACAGATGGACACACATTCCCAACAGCAGGATCAAGCCACAGGGGGGTGAAACCTGGAGGGAAAGAACCCCTTCCTTGCAAAGGCTGAATGATTTGGGGCACGAGCAGAAAAAAGTATCGTATAGGGGAGGCTGGCCACCCCACCCTGCCAGGGAGCGTGGGGTACAAAATGCTGGCAGAAGCTCAGCTGTTAAGCAGGAGGCTATCTGCAAGTAAGAAAAGGCATTAGGCCAACAAACATGGTCCCTGCTGACCTTCTAGGTGCATTTCTGGAAGTAGTTAAGAACCTCTGACCACCCTGCCAGCCAGTCTGCTCCTCTTACTGCTCCAGGAGAACTTGTTGGGGCTCACCATGCTCCCCAGCACATCCTCTACATTGGACAAGTTCTGCTCATCACCTGCCACCACCCAGCTAGACCTCTCCAACCGCTCTTCCTGCTTGGAAGGGGCATCTCGAACTCACCCCACAGCCAAGATGTAGAAGCCCTTCCACATCGCCCAGCTGACACAGCTTTGCAATGTGCTGAACCTCATAAGAAGTTTCTCAGTTAGAAAACAGACTGCCCCAGTCACCAAGGCCAGAGTGTCCCAGGCAAGCAACTAGAGCAACCCATGTTCACCAAGGTTTGCCAAGGCATCATATGCACCTTCAAACCAAGAAGGTTTTCCTGTCAATGTCATCAGACCACCCAAATCCCACCAGCTCCTCTTTCCTTTCACCACCAGCATTACTCAAACCAGCCCTCACTCAAATGTCACTATATTTTAGCCAACCAGGGTCTTGCACCAGCCCAAGTGTAGCAGTCACGGAGCCCATGTGGTTATCACTGAATAACTAGAGCTCTCCTGTCACTGAGCCAAGCCCAGAGCAAACTAGGAGAAGATCCTAAGCTGTGACCTTTGGGTGACTGTCAGCCAGCACCCTCGAGGAATGGCTGCATCTCTCCTTGCCCCATGCAAGGGCCACCTCACACATCCCATCCAGCTGTGGTTACCTCCCCTGTCCCCAGCCCAATGATGAAAGCCTCCCACAGCCAAGCATGTGCTGATTGTGCCTGTCACAAGCTAAACAGCCAAGGGTCATAGATCAAGTTCCCCCAGGCTCACAGACCACCTGGTTCTCTCAAACCACTCCAGCCTCAAGCAGCATGCAGCCCACCAGCTCCAGGACCCCCTTGCAGATGCCCCCAGCCACACAGGTTGTTCACTCTCACTCCAAAGTAAAGCAGGGCTTCAAAAGAGTGCCCAAAACACAAGTCTTATCCACCTACCCCATTCCACTAACCAGCAATGAAACTGGAGAACCACAGATAATTGTTGACACCCACCCAGCCCATCTGCATCCACTGCGGCCAGCCTCTTTCTGGGCATCTTGAGCCCCATCTTGTTTGGGCTGGGCTTGCCTGCTGATGCATGCCAGCCTCTCTTGCGCTGCCCAGCGTCCTTTCCTCCCTCATCTTCCCACCTTATCCCCATTCCTTCTGCACTTAGTTTTGGGCAAATGTGGGAGAATTGCATCTTCTTCATCCTGAGGTTTTGCATCATCATCCCAACCCCAGGTCTCTGCAGAGCTGGAATTCATCAAACACCATCCTCAGTGAGTATACTGGTCTCTCTTCCACCCTCTACCTGGACATGGCAGCCAGACATGACATTGGACGTGACATTAAACCCAGGCCAGCCTCCCACTAAAGACATCACTACTATCTGAAGCCAATGGGAAGGCCCTCTCCTCCGTGGCAAAAAAATGACCATTTAAAATTAAGCCATTTGGGCAAATAAAGGGAAATGGTGCCCAGGGAAACATGCTGTCAGGTTCTGCTCAGCTCCATCCCATGCCTCTGCAGCAACACATCAACTCTCCATGCTTACGAGGCAGGAAAGCCCAAGCCTACTTCCATCTTTGCAGATCTCCACAACGTATCCATCCAGACCCGACCGGCCTGTCTGCTCCGGGGCTTTCCAGGTCAGCGTAACCGAGTTTTCACTCACTTCTTCCACAGCCAAGGACAAGGGGGAGCTGGGTGGCTCTGTAACAAACCCACAGTGGTGAGGACAGGCTCCTGAGTACAAGGGCTGTTGGAGGGCAACCAACCAACCTTCATGTTGGTCTTCAGCCCCTCCATCCTCCTAATCCCTCAGCCCTATCGGACCACAAAAATACCCTTGATGACTTCATCCCTCCATCCCTTCACTCCAGCACCCCCCCCATGCCCCCTCCCAGGCTGGCATATCTCCCCTCCCCACTTCAGTGTCTGGTCCCATCCTCACCTGCCTTCGGTTTCTCAGGCTTAGGTTCAGGGGCTGGGGCTTGAGGTTCAGCTGGGGGAGCCGGAGGACCTTCTTCAGGAGCTGGAGTTGCTTCTGTTGTGGGGACGGGAGCAGGCTCGTCTGCAGGGGCTGTGGGCTGCTCCTTAGCAGGGGGATGCTCAGGGGCTGGGGGGTCTTCAGAAGCTGGGGCTGGTGCTGGCTCTTCCTTTGGTGTTGGTGCTGGCTCTTTCTTTGGGGTTGGTGCTGGCTCCTTCGGAGCCGTCGGAGCCGGGTCTGCGGCTGGAGGTGTGGTTTTGCCAGTCATTGCTGCAAATTCTGGGGGCTGGGGAAGAGGATGTTTTGGGGTCTCTGCTCCGGGATATCTGCTCTGTTTTGGGCTCCCTGCTCTAAACCAAACGTTTCTCCTCCAGATCTGGGATCTTGACTCCGAAGCTGAGGTCTATGGTCGGCACCAGGCGTCTCCACTCTGGACAGACAGTCTCTGCTCTGGGATGGCTGTGCTGGGAGGGGGGGGACCAGGTCACTGAGCCAGAACAGGGGCTGGGAGATTTTTATAGGCTTTGGCTGGCACTTGTCACATCCCTGCAAACCAATCTGCCTGCGCAGGCGGGGACCGCCAGGAATAGCCACCCAGGACCTGCACATTCAGCAGCACGCCCCTACCCCCTCCTATGGGACTGCAGCATATGGTCCTGCC
>VXBL01009192.1:175299-188506 GCA_013400195.1 Aramus guarauna
CAGGCTCACACGGGACTGGGCAGGCCAGGGCCAGGTCACCTTTCTTTGGGGACATGGCTCCTGTCTTCAGTACCAACACCCCTCTAGCTAAGGGCTTCCCAACCCCACACTGCCACATCCTCAGCCACCCACTGCCCCCCAAGTTCTCCTCCTAGCCTCCCCATTTACCCTGCACCCCCCATGCCTTCCCCCAGCCCCTGCATTAACACCAGACCCCCTCCTCCCCAATCCTCCCTGTGAATGCTGCACTGACCCCCCAAACCCACCTGCTCCCTCCCATGTCCTCCAATAGTCCCTACTGTAACCCCAGACCCCTCTGCTCCCCCATGTCCCCCCTTACCCTCCGCCTCAATCCCAGAACTGTTGGGGTTGGAAGGAAACCCTTGGGATCATCTGGACCAACCCAGCCACCCATACCCCTGACCAATGCTCCTGGAGAAGACTAATCACTGGCCAGCCCTGCACCATGTCCTCCAGCCTCTGCCCTGCCCATAAAACTAGGACCTTGTCCATGGAGTCTAGTCACCCCAGAACTTGTCACCCGCCACCCTTCTGTTAGCCCCCAAACTCAGATTTGCCCCAAAGCTCCCCACTGACCTGAGAAAGCCCCATTACAATATAACTCCACTCACCCCCTGCCTGTCCTCACTTGCCATGCTATGCACGAGACGCTACTAAAAATGTCTCTGTAACCTATGGTCTAATTCCTTAACTTTCACAGAACCACAGACTGGTAAGGGTTGGAAGGGACCTCTGGAGATAAAGTAGTTCAACCCTCCTGCTAGAGCAGGATCATCTCGAGCAGGTTGCACAGGATCGCATCCAGGTGGGTTTTAAATATCTCCAGAGAAGGAGACTACACAACATCTCTGGGCAGCCTGTCCCAGTGCTCGGTCACCCTCAAAGGGAAGAAGTTACTCAAATTCAGGTTGAGAGAGCATTTTCTCCTGTTCCTCAGCTACTTGCCTGTCTCCAGGCATGCTGCTATGGAGAAGCCAAGCAAGCCTGGTTCTCCTGGGCATTGGTCCAAAGGCTCACAGTTTCGTGATCGCCAGGAAGCACCTCCGAGCATGGACATCAGGGTCAAGAGGTATCTCTGAGACAGCCAGAGCATGAAGCTATGTATTCTTACAAGGTCAGATGATCTGAGCTTTGCTAACAAGGGGGTGGTTTTCCAGGTGGGGGGAGATGTGGTCGCCCAGGAAAGGGAGGGAGAGAAAAAAAAGAGCAAAACCCCATTGGCCAGGCTGGTCTTTAAAGGGATGGTTACATCCCAAAAAAGAGCCATAGGGCTCTGAGTGTTGCATGCCAGCTGGAGTAGAAGTCATGGACCGGGTGGGAAGAGGAGATGAGGAGAAGAGGCCAGGGCAGCAATGCTCACCCTTTGGTTCATCAGGGTGTCAGAAGGGTGCTGGGCTTGGCCAGACACCGGGATCAGCTCCTGGCTGCAAGACAACAACAGGGAAGAACTGATGGTTGCATGGAGGCATCGCCCCAAGGACCCCTGCCCATGGTCCTCTGCACAGACAGACAGCGAGACATGCAACTGCCGATCTCCAGAAAGAGCATGAAGGAGACCCCGCACTTTCTTCTAGACCTGCTCCTCCTGTAAGGTGAGAAGAAAGCTCATCACAGCCATCAGCCTTGCAATTCACATGGAGATCGGGTAACGTGAGGGCAGACCTGGTGCCCTGTGGGCTCTGATCCTGCCTGGAGGCTGCAGCCTGGCAGCATGACCCTACTGCTCCAGGGAGGGATATTTTTTTCTCCTCTTGTCATTTCAGAAACAGCGTTTGGCAGCACGGTGAAGCCAAGACACCAAGAGATGGTATCAGTATCTCAGGGAGGGCATGTTTCCTCCAAAGCTATGTGATAACCCAGATGTTCCTCGATTACTTTCACCAATGAGGAAGAACATGACTAATAAAGGCTCCTCCTTCCCCAAAATACCTTTGGGATGCCTGAGGAATTAGGTCCCTGAGGCAGGAGAGGTGACATGAGGCTCCCGGCCATTTTTGCCACCTGCGGGCCATGGACGGGACTGGGAGTCCCTCCCGCTGCCCAGAGCAGCTTGGAGTGGCTCAAACTTGCCAAGTGGGTTATTAGAAAATTTTCTGCAGCTGCTCTGGCAAAAGAGAAGAATGCCCTGCTTCCCAGCACGAGGGATGTAGGGCTGGAGAAGACTGTTCTTCTGTCCTTCTCCAGCTGCCTTTGGCTCCCTGGTGGGTCTGGCACACAGAGGGGAGGATTGGAGAAGCTCTGGTTTCTCCATACCTTGAACCACAGGGATTTCATCCTGTCTTGGGTGATCTTGGCACCTCCTTGCCCCCTCAGCATTCACATGGCCCATGCCTTGATGGTTTTTTCCGTCCACTCACAGGTAGCCACCTCCAGACTCCCACAACCAGCTACTCTGCTTAAAAGTCTTCCATGTGCCTTTCCCAAAGGCAATCGTAATGTCTAATCTAAATCAAAATGCTTTGCAAAAAGAGGGTTTCTTCTGATTACATGATAAGAAAAGCAATTTAAAGAGCTCTGGGGGGAAAAAAAAATCAATACCAAAACTTTAGTTCATAAGGAAATGAGCACTCAGATTTCTCTCCTATCTCAATTCGGGTGAGTGCGGTTGAAAATTAAACACTTTCCCCTGGAAAAGAACATCAATACAATTATTTCACTCTAAGTTCTTGATTTGAACAAAACTTGAGTTTTTCAACCTGCCGGATGACGTTTAGATGCTGTTTTCTCTGTTGACTCACAGGATGACTCATAGGTTAAAAGCAAGTGAATCAACATGGTTTATCATCCAGACTTATCTGGGCCACGTTACTGTAGTATATTGGCATCTTGTTTATTCACACATTGCCAGCAAGACTGCCGTACGTTGAGCAAACTCAAGCATGGAAACACTATGCTGCCTGCTGTAGATGACAAAGACATCGTGGCAGGTTGCCCAAGTCCAAAGTCAAAGGGTTTCCCTTAGGGAACAGACTCGGGAACCAAAGGTTTCGTTACCCACCACGATGGCTTCACTTGTGGATGCACAGGGAGGGATGAAACTGATCCCATGGGGTCGTTTCGCCAACAAGGATGGGAGTTGGGGGTGTCTCAGCCCCCCAACTTTGGGGTGAGGGAGCTAAAATGAGTCGGGCATTGGAAACAAAACGAAACGCCCACCACTGCGATTCCTCCACCACGGCACGAAAACAAAGAGCATGCTGAGTGGGCTGTGCTGGCTGTTCCTGCAGGCAACTGGAAGGGTTGAACATTAAAATGTTAGTGGTAATTTAAATATCAACACATTTTTTTTTGCCTGAAACTCCAAATATTTCAGGATTTAGCTGAAGTACTGGCTATTTGTGTTTTCCACTGAGAAGAGATCTCTTTTCTACAGGAAGCAGATACTCTTTATAAGTTCGTTTTGACCCACATTTCCAGCCCACTGCACCATTGATTGCCTTACTTATCTTCCAGGTAAAATATAGGTCTAACTAATGAGAGCTTCATTCCATCCTTAAAGGATCAGATTGTCCTCACGACACTGTAATTCAAACCCCTCAAAAGATGCAGCATGGTCATCTTTCAGCTGGACCCCATTGCAAAGAGATAAATCTGGCTGTACCCCAAAAGCACCAGGTCTGTCCATCACCCAGATCTGCCATTTTAGGAAATCACAGCATCGGGGACCTGCCAGGTAGGATGGGGGAAAGCCTCGTCAGCACCGTCAAGACGTCACGACAGCTGATGTGTCAATGCGGGAAGACAGAAGAGGCCTCCGACAGCTGGGGCAAATCCTGGAGATTAGGACCAGCCTCTAAACAGGGCTCCAGGATTAGACAGGAGGTGGCGAGACCTTCCCACTTGCACATCGTAAAGCAAAGCGGAGATGCCAAAAGCCCAGAATAAACAACGGGTCCGTGTCATCCGGGCGAGAAGGGCTCCTTGAAGCTGTAACATCCTCCACGCTCGTCCCCTTTTGCCCCTGCCCTCGTGAACATCTCTGAAGAGCCCGGGTGGGCTCTTTGCACCCCAGGAGGACTCCGAAAGTGTCAGGGTGGATGTCACACGCTGTTACCAGGGCCACCACTGGTTTTGAGCATGATATCATGAGGTCCTTGGCACAAGCCATGTGCTTCACTGTAGCAGAGGATGGAGCCAGGCTCCAAGGGATGGTACCATGAGTGTCAAGAAGGAGTTGTCACCCACAGCCTGTATTAGATGGGGAAGGGAACACCCAGGACTGACAGGGTCGCCATTGCCATTCCCAGTGGGATTTATTCAAAGCTACCCAATGGGAGAGAGCAGGAGCCGTACTCACCTTCCTACAGCCACATCCATCCAAGGCACGCATTGTGTGGAATATGAGTCCACAGGAGACACCACAAATGGCCGCAAAAATGCCCAAACCCCTGAGACTTCAGTAGAAAGGATGTACCCAAATCCCTTTTGGGCAGGATATTGCTGCTGGTTACTGATGAGGCTGGAGACGGTTTCTGTTTGGGGCTGTCCCCTCCTTTCAGCTGCTTCTCCCCCCGCCATCCTGCCCTTGCCCGTTCCCTCTCCAGGGGAGTTAAGTCAGACCTCCAGAAAACCAGGGAGGTCATATGGAAAACATACAGCGGCCGACCACAAATGCCAGCAGTGCTGAGTCTCGGGGCAGCTCAGCGCCCTGCCTGTCGCGTCACATCTCCCGGGCTCCCAGCAGCATTTCCAGCCTCCGTGTCACCGTGATATTCGCAGCGCGCTGAGTCAAGCAGCCGGGGCAGGCGGCAGGTGGGCTGGGACGTAGGCAAGCTTTCCATTTTGTGTGTCGCACGCAAGCAGACACTTACTTCACCCCAAAGCAATGACAGCAGACAGGGGCTCCCGGGGCCGAACCAGCACATGGGCTCGACCCCCCTCCAAAGGCCCCCGGGGGTAGTGCCTGTTGTGCCACCCTGGGGCGGGAGTTTTAAGAAAGTATTGCTTTAAAATGTCCTCGTCTGGTCTAGAAAACACAGCCAGGCAATAAAGTGACATCGTCAGTGTGATTCAGGGTATCTCTGAGGTCCCTTGCTGGGCACAGAAGTTCATGCAGCCCAGCCAAGCACTCCAGAGTTATCCCCACTGCATGGATGCACACCAGCTCACACCACCAGCACTCAGCATCACCACAGTTCGATTCATTGGATCATCAAATCTTTCTTCACCAAAAGGGTTGCCAGGCACTGGAACAGGCTGCCCAGGGAAGTGGTTGAGTGACCATCTCTGGAGATATTTAAAAGACATGTAGATGTGGTGCTTAGGGACAGGGTTTAGTGGTGGGCCTGGCAGTGCCAGGACAAGGGTCTTTCCCAACCTAAATGATTCTGTGATTCTATGATGGGGCAAGCAACAGGTTCACCCACCACCGGGTCCTCTGGTATCGGCTCACGGAGCAGCACAGTGGGTGCCTGGACCTGCAACCTGCACACTGGGATCAGGAGCTGCCAGATGTGGGCAGGACTCACGGATGCAAACGCTCAGCGCTAACGATCTCTTTGGGGTGTTATTTTGGGCCTGCGATGGGATAATTCTCCTCTGAGCTGTCAGGGGGGAGAGAAATAGAGAAACCCATGAAAGATGCCCCAATTTTGCCCAGTGCCTGGAGCTGAGCCAGGGAGCTCAGTGCCAGCTCCGTGACCCCTCCAGCCTGGGGACAGCACTGCAGGGGGGAAAACCACTGTGAAATGGCATCACCCGCTGCCCTCAGCTGAAGTTGTCCCCATAGTACTATCCGTGGGGCCATCACACATCACAGCCAGGGTGTGAGGTGGGCAGCACCCTCCGAATCGGCAGCTGCACTTGAGGCCGGCCGGGACAGGACGTGACAGGCCAGCAGAAGCACTCACACACCTTGGCACCACATCAGTCACTTCCCGTGTCTCCAGCACCCAGAAGCAATGCCAAACCTGCGGCATTGATCTGCCTTTGGTGTTTGGATTTGGTTTGTTTTTCTTTCTTCCCCCGGTCCTGCCTTACTTCTGGGGCTGCCAGCAGGAGCTTACCTAGGACGGGGAGGCAGAGAGCCTTCTGGGGCCGAGCCCGTGCCAGCCCCGCTGTCCTCAGCCTGCCGGGGGTCACCTCTACCAAGGGTTGGGGACAGCAGCTGGGGACGCCAATAAGGCTCTGTCACCACCTGCCTTGCCCGGTCCCGCTCCGGAGCAGGGAAAGGCAGCAAACAGCAGCTTGGGTTTTCCCTTCTGCATTAAAAGCGGGTTGCTCCGAAAGTCTCAAAACGTTGCAAGCCGCCTTTGCTATTTCATTCAGGACATTTACACGTGGCAATTGCACCTGGGGGATGCAGCCACCGACCTGACTGCTTCTGTCCCTGAGCTGTAGCAACCCTTGCGCCAGCAAGTGGGGAGGTCGGAGGCTCCGCAAGAGAAGGGGGAGGAAACAGCTCAGCCCTGGCCTCCACCAGCACTGAAGGCGAATTTCTTTATCATTTAGTATCAGCAGGGAGGTCAAGTGTTTGCTCTTCACCGCACAGGGGCAAACACCACTACCCAGACCCCCATTTTGCTCATCTCCATGTCCACAATCCCAGGCAGCACCCAGTGTCCCAGTTAGCCCAGTAACCACTGGTCCCCAGCAAGATGTCTAGCCCTGATGTGAAGACATCAAGGCACTGAAACCCTGCCAGGGTGCACTGCGCCATTGGCCAGTTACACCCCGAGCACACACTTCTGGTCTTACTTTCAGCATCCCCTTGGGTCCCCTTACCTGCACCAAGGACTAAGGCCACCTTAGGTGTCCTCAAGGCCATTGCTCCTCTCCAGCCTCCAGTCCCTCCTGCAGGACCAGCACTGGGGGCTGTTGTCTCCCAGCTCCTCCTAATTTTCTCACACCCCTCCTTTCCTCACCTTAAATGTTTTTACTTGCAACCTCACCTGCCTCCTTTCTGCACCGTCCAACCTCCTCCCCATCTCATGCAGAGTCTCTGCCGTGCTCCACCCCACTGCAGCCAGAGCAGCCAACAGCTCGTCTGGCTGAAGGCATCACAGCAGATGGGTATGAGCATGATGTCCTGCAGCCAGACCCATCCCAGCCTTGGTGGCACTGGGACCATCTGTGTTTTGGATGAGGCAGCCGATATCCCAAGGAGGTCCCCAGGGCCAGTGTGGCGGTGGCTGACACCGCAAGGGCTGCCTGTACCCTGCCATGTCCAAGGGGTTTGTGGAGAGCTGTCCCTTCCCTGGGTGCTCTGAAACAAACGGGATCTGCTCCCATAATTGGGCAGCATGTCCCAGACCCACCCCACAACCTTCTTTTACCCTCTCACCTTTGTTTGGTGCAGCTGCCTCCCTGCTGTGCCCCTCTTCCTGGAGAGTTTGCTGGATTGGAGGGAGTATGAAAGGGGCTGGACCATCCCCAGATCCCAGTGACTCCTTCCATGTCCCAGTAAACTGGGAAGACAAACCACTTTGGCGTTGTCCAACCGTGGCCCAGCTGCACCCTTCCCTGCTGCCACCAGGGAGCATCATGGGGACATTTAATCAGGCTGTCCTCACCCTGGGTCCAGCTGCAATCCTCCAGATATTGTGCCAAAGCTTTGAGAAGATGCTGTTCCCTTTACACCCTGTCCTTAGTGTCCCTGGTGTCCACACAGCCAGATTGGACCCAGCCCTACTTTGGATGCACGGGCTCGATTTGCTGCAGGGTGCCTGCTGCCGTGGTCGAGGCACCTGGGTGCTGGTCCCTGCCCTGCCCCATCTCTGCTGTCCCCGTTCAGCTCAGCGTGACAGCCCTGTGCCTTCCCTGGAGGAAGCATCACCCCAAAGCACTTCCAGAGCAGCTGAGCCAGGACGTGGGCTTCAGAGAGCAAATGGGGTTTGACCTGTTGACCCAATAACCTGCAAGGGAACAGCCATGGAAGAGGACGCTCCATCCTCCTCCTCCTCCTTGCTGATGTGCGTGTCAGCGCAGGAGGGACACTAGTATTTTTGCAGGGGAAGGCCACCGCATCCAGCCTGCCATGACGAAGGGCCAGTGAGGGCGAGGGCTGAGGCTGGCGGTGGCTTTTGCCACAATGCGTGTGATGTGTTAGGACGTGGCAGAGAGCCCAAGGGATCTGGGGACAAGGGGGAAAGATTGGGGGGTCCCATGGCTCCCAAATGCTGGCCCTTAGGAAGGAGGAGGACTTCCCCAGCGAACAGTGAGCTGGATGGAGGGACCCACCTCCCGCTCCATGGTGCAGCTGACATGTGGAGACAGCCCATCCTTTCCGCAGGCTGGAAATGCGCCGGGATCCCACCGGGTGACAGTGGCCAGAGGGGTCATTCCTGCCCGGCACCTGTAAAGCCCTCGGGGATCTCATGGGTGGTAAACTGCTGCAGGAATGTGAAGCGATGTGCAGGGCTCTTGCCCAGCCCTGGGTGCCGCTGAAGGTGAGAAGCTGATTTAATTTCACAACCTGCAAAGCCCCTGGGGAGGTGGACACGGCCAGGCCAGGCACCAGGGCTGGTTATTTTCTGTCCCTGGCAGCACGACATGCAAAGCAAAGTGTCAGGGCTCTCCATGAGTTCACATCTTCCTGCAAGCCAGTCCACGACCCACATCCCATCCCACCACCTGACAAGGAAAAACAGCCTTGGTGGTCCCTATTTTTCCATTGCTCATGACCGTGGTCACCTCTTCCTTGCAGGGCACAGGAGAAGCTGATGTCCTTTTGCACCCCGGCACGGCAACCAGGAGGGACGGGGAGGGAGGAGGATGGAGGGAGCTGCCAGCAACCGGTTATCTGATCCCGGCAGCTCCGGTGTAAACTTAGCATGGCCTTTCGGAAAGTACTTGCTGTGGCAAAACATGCAGTAAATCACTGTTCTGAATGCCAACAATATTTTGAGATTAGCAAATCTTACAGAGCTCCTTGGGTTAAAGCTCATTTTGGGGTCGTGGTTTGCAGCCCTGCCAGCGTAACTGAGGGGCTCTCAACACCCCGGTACCCCTCAGCCCCCAGGGATTACACCGAGCTGTAAATGCTTCTTCTATGGAGGAAGACGGGGCAAGGTCTGGGGTCAGCACTGGGTGTGGGGCTGCAGGATGCTCGTGCTCGCATGGGTGCCCACCCTGTGAATGAAAGTAGCAGGACCAGCCCTCTGATTTCCCTGCCCTCCCCTTCCTAGACTGCTCAGCCCAGCTTGAAAAATACCCAATTTCCTCCTTTTTTTTTAATCAAGTAGCAAAAACAGCTCCTCGGTGGCTGCCCTGGCCCTCTCCAGCATTGTCCTGTGGTCCCCGGGGCGAGCGACTGTAAACCCCAGCACCATCACCCCAGCCCCTGGTCCCTGGTGTCCCCAGCACCCCCAGCACTGGCAGGTCACCAAACCACAACACTTTGGGGTGAGGATGCCCAGGACTTTGAAAAAGCCCCCCAGGAGTTTGGACCCCAGTGCCACCCCCTGCCTCCTCACGTGCCATGAGTTTCCCAAGCTCAGCTGAGGGATAATTCTGCACCAGGACCTTGCCTGTGGGACAAAGAGGAGGGAAGAGAAGTTTGAATTGGGCAGATAAAGGGGCAGCAAGTACTTAGGAGCCAAATCCAGGGGCTTCCAGGTGGAAAATCAGCCATAGGCTTTGCAGGTGACTAAACCCTGAAACATGCCCCCAAGGCCAACATGGTCCAGAGTTGGCATTTTAACCCAGGACGAGTCACTGGCTCAGTACGGGAGAAACTGGGGAAAATCCAGTGCTACACCTGAGGCTGGGCTCTGTGGCTCGACCCTTTCCATCTATGGATGCCCGCTTGCAAACAGCGATGCCAGCCCAGCCAGGAGCCTGTAAACTGACACGTCTTTGCACCTCCTGACCACTAAATGGCTTCAGAAAGGAGCAGTTTCCCTGCACTATATTTGCAAGGGGGCTGCAGCCCAGCACCCATCCTCCCTGCCCACCCAGCACCACCCAAGCCCCTCTGCCGAACACCGCTTCTGAGAAATCCTAAAGGTGGATTGAAATGCTTGGGATTAATGCCCTTAGGTGCAGGGAAAAATGGCCAGATTAGCTTTGTTTTCTAATCCCTGGGAGTTTTGCAGCCCCCCTGCAACCACCACGCAAGAAATGGTCCCTAAAGCTTTTTTTCATGCAATAGTGTGCAACCTTTGGGGTCTGTGACTTGGATTTGGGCTCTCTGCACCCCAGCAATTGGAGCAGGGGTGGCTTTGGGGGAAGCCATGATTTTGGTGACCCATGAGGGTCACCATGTCTTCTCCTTGCTGAGTGTGGGTTTGCTTTGCTCCTGGTCATGGACCAGAGTGTCCCAGCTGGCTCTCAGCCTCTGTGTCCTGGCAGGACCCCCACACCCACAAGCATCGGGGGAAGGGAAGCAGGCAGAGGGTGTTACACAAGCATCAGTGGCAGAAGCGGTGCAAACACAAGTGAACTGAACACACACGTCCTCGACCCAAGTGCAAACCTCCCGTGAGCCAGAAAACTGGAGAGAAAAGTCTCTCCAGAGGAAAGTCCCCTCTCCCACAAGGTCTCCCAGAGATGTTTCTTTGTTCTAATGCTGCCATCCAGTGGGAGAAACTCCCTGGCATGGGAAAGGCTGGAAACAAAGACCTTGGGGCCCCCAGCCCCGGGGGGGGGGCACCCACCACTACCATCAGCCTCTGGCTGCCCCCAGGGACCTCCCTGCCCGGGATGCTGCAGCCAAACCCGACCTTCCATCTCCAAGCCCCGACCTCAGCCTGGCTGCTATGGGCAAAATAAAAACCATTCTCACGCCACATGCTCGAGCCGCTCCAGCACCCCAGCACCCTCCCAAAACACAGCACCCAGCAAGGAGACAGGCAAGGGGTTAAGATGCGCCAGGATGAGGCAAGGGGGAGCAAGCCAAGCCTTCCTCGAGTGGAGGAGGAGGCTGAAGAACTGCAGTGCAAGCAGGGTCCCAGCGGTGAGGACACCCCAGTCCCAGTACGATGGAGCCCCACGGGATGCTCACAACGGTGTCAGCTGGCCGTGGGATATTTGCAGTCTGAGCACACCACGCCTGCAGAAAGCCAAATTCCAGCATGCATTCATCAGCACTGGGGCTGCAAGGAGAAAGCAAAAAAAGAAAAGAAAAAAAAATGAAAAAAGGAAACCCCAAAACAAACCAAAAGAAAGCAAAAAACCAAACACAAAACTCCCCGGGTTTTGTTCAGGAAAGTGAAATGACTTTGGCAGCGGCAACGGAGCAGCGCGACAGCAAGTGTTGCATCCGCGGTGGCCAGCAGCCCCGAGGATCCCACAATGTGCCCGTTTGTTGTTCCGGTGGGTGGCTGGCTTCCCGCAGAAAGGAGCTTTCAGTGGGAATATTCAAAAGTTCAACCTCTTTCAGCAGCGCTAGGTTTGCTGGATTGTGCGATGGGCACAAAGGGACAGTGTTTCCTCGGGAGCGGAGAGGTTTTGTGGCTGGGAACACGGCTCTTTTCTTCCCCGCACAGAAGCCGTCTGAGCGGAGGCGAGGCGTTATCGAGGCGGGATCGTAGTCAGACACTTGCCTTAAAGGGAGAAAGCAGAAAAGATTTGTGTATGTGGGGAAAAAAAATTAAAGAATTTGGGGATTTCTTTTGTCTGAAGGCAGCAGCTGTTTTCCCAAGGTGGCTCCGGTTTCCAGGAAAGCAGGGATTTTCCTCCAAAATCAAGGGGGAAAACCCCTAACTTTTTATTTTCCCTTTGTGCCAAGAGGAAATTTCTCCTGGGAACAAGCCCTGTGCACAAATAAACACGCTGCCCTTCTCCGGGAAGCACAAGTGCTCTTCCACACACTCAAGATCAGCCAGAAACCACCCCCCGGACCAGCAGTTCCCTGATAACCCCAGAGAGACAGCAGCATCCCAGCCAGGGCAGAGGCACGTGTTTCAAAAAGCATCTGCCACCTCTGCCAGCCAGCAAAGGCCATTTCTCAGCTGCAAACTCACCCTCAAACACCAGCCCACGCTCCAGGAAGGGGGATGGGAGGTTTTGCAAAAAACAGAGGAAATCGCGTCGACATCTGCAAACAGCCACGCTCCAGCGTTAGGGCTGAGAACAGCTCACAGCTCATCACACCTTAAAAGCCCCATAACCCATAGCTGTGCCCAAAGCCCCTTCTGTGTGTTTAATTAGTGCATAAGCACTGCATAAAAATGGCAGAGGAAATATTAGGGGTGTGGACAGGCTAAGTATGGGAAAAAGGGGATTTTTTTTTTTTTTTTTTTAAAGATATCACTGGTTTTAAAGAGACTTTCCTTGTTGGTGGGTCTGGAGTGGTAAAACCACGCCACAAAGGCGAGCAGTTCTGCAGGCATCCCGGCTGCATGCCCGGGATGGAGCAGCAGTATCACAGTGCTAACAAACTCCTCTCCCTTCCTGTAACGAAGACGGATTGCAACCGGCCTCGAGTCCAAGAGTTGGCCGAGGCGCCTCTGAGTCACTCTGAGAGGGGGAATAAATCTTTGCCCGATGGAGAAACGCCAGCCCGAGGGAAAGCACAACCCAGCCGGCGTTCCCAAGGAGAGTCAAGACAAGCTTGCAGCCGATGGCCATGGAAATGAAAGCACAGTGGCATCGTCAGGGCGGCTCAGCTGACTCCCCACCATGGTGCAGAGCAGGAGACCCCAAAACCTCTGTCTCCTGGAGGGAATGGTTAAGTGTCATCCCTGGCCCCGCGGCAGCTGCACTGGGCACCATCCCTGGGACCAGCAGGTTTCTGGGGAGAAAAGAGCTTGGAGGAGGCAGGGAGGCCTGAGCAGCGCTCGGGCAGGAGGAGGGAGGCTGGAGATTTGGGGCAGGGCATTTTATCCCCTGTGATGTAGGGCAAAACCACCCTTGTCCCCGGGGTCCCTGCCCCGTTTCCCACTCTGTGCCCAGGGGTGCCCCGTGCCCCTGCCCGGGCTGTGCCCGGCTCCCTGCTGGGACGCCCAGCCCCGTGTGCGGGGGTGCTCAGCTCCCCCCATGCCCGCTGCCCCCGGGACCCCCCTATCCAGGTCCCCACCTGGAGCCCCGTGCTTGGTGCTCCTTGCTCGCCCCTGCCCAGTGCTCCTGCTATCCCCGTGCCCGGTTCCCTCTGCTCCCCCATGCCCAGCTCCTCCTGGTATCCTCCTACCCAGGGGTGCTCCCGGCTCCCCCATTCCCGGTGCCCCCGGGACCGCCGTGCCCGGGTGCTCTCGGTACCCGGCGTTCCCAATATCCCCGTGCCCGGTGCTCCCGGCAATTCTGCAAT
>VXBL01009192.1:188830-236083 GCA_013400195.1 Aramus guarauna
AGCCGGCGGAGCGGGGTCTTTCCCGGGCAGCGCAGCGCGGCCACGCCGGGTGGGACCGCCGGTACGGGGAGCGGCATCCGCACCGGCTCGGGCCCCTCCAGCCCTGCCCGTACGCGCTCCCCAGCGGAGCCCAGCTCGGGCCGGCTGCCCCCGGGGCTTACCCCATCTCCCGGGGCTTGCTGCATCCTCAGGGGCTTACCCCAGCCCCCGGCAGTGCACCCCGTCTCCCAGGAGCACACCCCATCCCTGGGGGTTCAGCCCATCCCAGGGGCTGCACCTCATCCCCTGGGAGACTTTCTAGTCCCAAATGAGTCTCCCCCATCCCCGGGGCGGGGGGGTGTGTGTCCCAATCCCCTGGTGGGTGCCCCATCCCAGGGGAAGCCCCCCAGGCTCCCTATGACCGCATCCCCCAAAGCTTTCCCAGCTGTTTGCCCACCAAGCGCAGCGTCGCAGGGCACGGAGCGTGGTGTCACGGACATCCGTGGGGGGCTCGGTGCCCCCCACAGCGGGTCAGTGTTGTGGAGCATTTAGAGGATGGCACAGAAATCAGTCCTTTGGGAATTGTGAGCTTTTCCAAGCTACAGGATGGATCGTCGGGGTTTTCTAGCCTGCCATATCTCAAACCACAGCAGAGCAGGTTGGGACAACCTGTGGATTTGGGCAGGGGGGGGCCTCACTGCAAGCCACCCCCTCAGGTCTGTTTTGTGCTGGCTGGCTCTTGCTCAGGGTGTAATATATGTTTTTCCAAGCTCAGCAGAAAAGGTTCGATAAAGCAAAAGCCATTTCCTCTCTGCTGGGGCAGGTGGGTGGCTGCACGGCGTGGGAAGCAGAGCTCCCCTGCAAACCGTCACAAGGGCCAGGAAAGTTCGGCGTGCTGCAGCCTGGGACTTTTCCGGGAGTAAAGAAACTGGTTGTGCCGCATGACGATGTGGGTCAGAGCACAGCCCTCGGCTGATAAGGAAACACAGCCTGGTCGGGGAAGCTGGTTGTGCAGCAAAAATGTCTTTTTTTTTTAGTCCTGGTGGCCCCGGTGCCATTTCCGCATGGGCCAGGGTGCGCTGCAGCAGCCTTTGCCCTCTCTGTGCCCGGGGAACGGAGGGGTGAAAATCCACAGCACCGGCAGCCGGTTGCCATCCAGGAGCTGTGTGAGCCCCCGCAGCCCCCGCATTCCCCTCCTCATGGGGGATGCTCCCACTGCTGGGGGAGGCTGTGGGCTTGTCCCCAAGTCTTCCCTGCTTGGGCTACAGGAGAGTCCTTGGCCAAAGCTCTTGTGACAGTGGCTTGTGTCCCCCAGGACACGCAAGGGACTGCAAATCCTGCCAGTTTGGGGGAGTGCTGGGACCTCTGATGCCACATTAAACCTGTCCAACACTGCACAATGGTGCCTGGCCCCATCTTCCAGCCCAGGGATGGGGTATTATGGTCTCGGAGGGATTTAGGCTCTGCCAGAAAGAGCTTTGCAACCAGAGCCAGCACAGGGGAGCACTGCCAGGTGATGCCACACTGTCAGCAGGGCTTGCTGTGCCAGGTCGCGCTTTGGACAGGCACGTGGGTCTGTCTGTGAGAGGCAAACCCACAGCCCAGCATGACCAGCCTCCCTGGAGCAGTGGGTTTTACTTGGCTGTTTGAAAACGCCGTGGACATGATGCAAATCCAGCCCTTGCTTGAGAGCACATCTTGTATTCTCTGAAATACAGGATGGGACTGGATAGGCAGGATTTAACCAGACTTTCACCTTACCCTGGCAATCTGTGATGGGAAAACAACTGGCACTGGTGTCCAGCGAGGATGGGAGATGCCAGCAGCCCTCCCCGCTGCACAGCCCAATTCCCTGGGGTCCCCCCAGCAACAACCTGCCCCAGCCCCGTAGGTGAGATTGGACTGAAGCCATTGCTGGAGCATCCCAAGGAGGAGCAGGAGAAGCAAAACACATCTTGTTGACCTTTATTCCCTGGCCCGGAGCACTTTGCTGAGCTGTCATCTTGGTGATCGCCATTGAGAACAAACCAGAGGTGTCTGCAGCTGGGTCTCATCCTCGAGATGCTCCTGGGCTTCCCCCTGCAGTGAAGGGACCTGTTCCGGATGAATTTCACCTTGCCAAGAGGAAGGGCTTTGCATGTGGAGGTGGAGCAGCCTTGGGGTGCATGTGGGTGTGGCTTTGTGCGTCTCCCTGTCCCAATCTGGGAAAGATGTTTCTGGTCCCTGGGAAAGAACATCCCATGATGGGACTGCGAGTGTCACCTCTTTGGATGAGCTTTCTGCTCCTGTTGGCTCCAAATGACCTGGAGCGAAGGCTGGAAAGGTGTTTGCAGACTAAAGGAGGCAGCTACAGAGCCAGAGGGGATACACAGGATGGGGTGTCCACCAGCACTGCTTTCAGAGGAGGATGTCGTGCACGGGGGAGAAAGATGATGGGAGCAGCCAGCCGTGGTCATGCCTTACCCTGCCGAGCTGCGGCAGAACCAGAAGAGCCCAGGTTAAACTCCGGGATGCAGGGACAAATTGCAAGAGTCAGTTGTTTCATCCAGCCACGTGTTTATTTTCCTGCCTGTTATTCCTAGGAGCAGCTCAAGCATTTTTGTTCCAGCTCCCCACTGTAATCAGAGCCGAGACCAAGCCCGGGCCAGTTTTTGTGCCAGGAACCCGGGATTTAGAGCTGCAGGGGGCTGCTGGGAGAGGGAAGAGCTGTGGCATTGCCTGGCTGCAGCCTCCTGATGGCATTTAACTCCTCTCCTCCCCATCCCTCAGATCTCACTGCCCTGCTGCGATCGTCCCGGTGCCCTTGGAGATGTTGGCTTGGGCACTTTTCACTCTTATTTCTAGTTTTTCGGGTTGTGACAGCTGATGCTCCCCAGCTGTGCTCCCCAACCAGCCGAACAAGAAATGGGACGTAATCTCAGGGAATTGCTTTGCTTTGGGAGCTGTGGTTTAGGGAAAACCCTCGAGTATCTCATTTGCAAACAGCAGTTCCCAGGACTGAGGACATCTGGCAGGGAGAGGTTGGGATTCATCTTGCTGGAGCCTTTGGAGGTGCTCAAGCAAGATCTGTGCTGTTTGTTTGCTGGTTTTTTCCCCCTAAGGGAAAAAAAATAACTGCCACAAAATGGTTGGCACACCTTCCTGCAGATGCTTTCTGCAGAGACCATCTGCTCTCCGCCATCCCACATGTCGGCTTTGCTCTGGGTGTCCCTCTGTCCTCACTGGGATGGGGCAAAGGAGGGCTGGGGGTGTCTGATGGCACTTCGGTTTTTCAAAAAAGTTCATAAAAGCCATTTCTCTTTCCTTTCCATGTCCTGTGCCCAATTGTCCCCAGCTATTCAGTGTCAGGGACCAAAACACCCTGCACACCAGGTCCTGGTTCCCTCCAGCCACTTTGGCCGGTTCATGTGTAGCTCTGCATCTCCTCTCCAGCCATCAGGACACCTCCTGGCCTTTCATTTCACTCTGCTCTGGTTTTTGGGCTTTATTTTTTGGCTACAGAAGGAAAAGAGGAGGCTTCTGCTGCAGAAAACAACCCCTCGCGGATGCCACAGGGGAAACCAAGAGAGCGGACCTCCATCCTCTATTCTGCTGGACAGTTGTTCTTCGAGTACCTGGTGGTGGTGTCACTGAAGAAGATGTCAGATGGATGTTACGAACCCAAGATAACCTACCAGTTCCCAAAGGTATTTAGTCCCATGTTTCCAGGAAGATGAGTTTTCTGAATTTAGAGGAAAAGGAGATGTTGCTCCTTCCCCATCACTAGAGCCGGGGGACGAGAACAGAAAAATACCCCCATGCCCTGGAGCTGCAAACCCAAACCCCAGGAGAAAAATCCCGGGGGTGCTCCCTGGTCTTCCGTCCCAAAAGGGGAGACCATGGCAGCAAAATCATACCTTGGGGAGGTGGCACAGGAGGCAACCCCATGTTTGCAGAGGGGCCCCTGGGTGCCTCTGCTTTGCCCCTCTATCCATGGGGTAAAAGAGTCAAAAAATTGGATTTTTGGGAGATGCTTGTCCAGGGATGTGCAGGTACCCGCTGTGTCAATCTAAGCAGGGGGTTGCTTTGGGACACACCCCATCCCACCCCATCCCCTGGGGCTCTGGGCACCCTTCATCACCCTGACTCTTGGCATCGCTTCGTTCCAGCGTGAGAACCTGCTGAAGGGCCAGAAGGAGGAGGAGGAACGTCTCTTGCAAGCCATCCCCCTCTTCTGCTTTCCCGACGGCAACAACTGGGCCCCTGTCACTGAGTTCACCAGGTAAGTGCCCTCCCACGGGGTCTCATCCGTGGTTTCTCACCCCATGCTGTCGCACCCCTGAGGGCTGTGGGCTGGAAAAGCCATCCCATCCCCATGCGTTGTCTCTCCTTGCAGCGAAACCTTTTCTTTCGTCCTGACCAACGTGGATGGCAGCAGGAAGATCGGCTACTGCAGGCGGCTGCTGGTGAGCATCCCATTGCCCGTACAGCCATCGCTGGGTCAGTGGTGGCTGTGCCACCCCATCCCCATGGTGGGACACAGTGCCTTCTGCCGTGCCCAAAGTACAGCTCTTGGGGACGTGCCTTAGAAAGCCACTTGCCTTGACAAAGATGATGACAAGCAGCAAGCGGGTGCCCAAAGGGATTTTTTTTTTTGAGCTTTGTTTCTGCTGGGACATCAGTTGGATGCTGGATGGAGGAAAGCAGCCTTTGCTGTAGCCCAGGGCTGGCCTGAAATGCAACCAGGAGATGCGATGGTTGGGAGGAGCTGTTCTCCATACTGGTGGTCGCTGCCTCCACACCTATCTCCTGCAGCTTCCCCAGCTCCTTTCCCTTGGCTGCAGCAGTCAGGATGGCTGCAAATCCCACTTGGGATCAAGATGGGGATGTGCATGTGCCCATCCAGGTGCCAAGGAACTGGGTGCCCTCAGCCCTGTCCCCAAAAATTGCTTCTGAACAGTGGCTGCCTTTCTCAACTCATGGATTTAACCAGTTCGGGGGCTGCGAGGTGCAATGGAGATCTTCCTTGGCTGCTGACTTACGCACAGCCTTAGATAGGAACATAAAGCCATGGGGCCATAAGGCACGGCTTGGTGACGTGCTGGATCCCATCACCCTTTCATTCCCCGGAAAACCTGCCCACTTCTGCATCCAGGGCTGAGCTCTGGTTGTTTGAACTGGATGTTGGGAGGGCTGAAAGCACCGAGAGCAAACAGACCTAGGATAGTCCAGTTGGAAAGGGAAAAACAGCCTGGGTGGTCATCCTGCTGGTCCCTGGTTCAGCAGCAGGCAGGATTAGCCCCAGGGATGATGGGGCAGGACGCCTCGGCGGACACGTGTCTGGGGGAGGGGGGGAAAGTTTGGGAATATGCCAAAGGGCTTCGCACCGAAATTATTACCAGTTTTGGCATATGAATTGCCTTCTCCTGGCACCCTCTGCTTTTACAGCATCAGCTGCACCCTTGGCCTGAGCCCCAGCTCTGAGAATCCCCCAGCGAGCGACTGGGTATCCTGGGGGGAGCAAGTGGGGTCAGGGGGGATCTCTAGGAAGAGCACGGAGATGGTGCAGCAGGACTGGGAGATTCTCAAACCCTTTTCCCACCCTCCTCCAGCCATCCGGCCGTGGTGTCCGCCTCCCTGAGGTCTTCTGCATCATCAGCTGCCTGGGCTGCTTCGGGCTTTTCTCCAAGGTAGGGATGCGGCTCCGTCTGGCACGGTGGTGGCCCAGGGAGCAACTGCGTTGCCTTGTGGGTTTCACACCTCACTTTTTTCTCTCCCAGATCCTGGACGAGGTGGAGAAGAGGCGCCAGATCTCTATGGCAGTGATTTACCCCTTCATGCAGGGCCTTCGGGAATCGCCCTTCCCAGCTCCAGGGAAAACTGTCACCATCAAAAGCTTCATCCCCGAATCAGGCACAGAGGTTGGTGGGGGTCTTGGGGGCTTAGTGGCACCTCCTGGACTGCTCCGACATGGGGAGCCTGGGATATCTCTGGGAGCTTCCTCCACACCTGCAGCACACATGGGTGCTTGCTGGAGCCGTGGGTGGTGGGTCAGGCTGCTGGGGGCATCGTGCCCGGGGAATATGGGTGCCACCTCCCTCCTGGTCCAGGAGGAGAGCAGCAGGCAGTGAGGATGAGGATGGAGCCCATCCACAGGTGATGTTGCCCCATCCTTGCGTCCTTGCAAGCAGCATCTTTGCAGCTCCATCAGCCTCGAGCTGGAGCTGCCAGCAAAAAAACCTCCCCGGATGCCATTTAACACGTCAGTACTTGCGCAGCCTTTATGTCAGAGCGGTGCATCACGCCGGGGGCCGTGGAGCGGGGCTGACTGCACCCCACTCGTCAGCCGGCGTTCGCACCTCCGGCTGCAGCACGTGGGGCTGTTGGGGTGCGCAGCGGTGCTGGGGCCATTGTGGGGTGTCGCAGGCTGCAGCTTCCCCTCCGTACCGCAACGCTCAGCTCTCAGCATCGACACCCGCCCTGGTTTAGCATCACAAGCAGGCAGCGGCACGGCGCAGGCGTGTGGCAAGCCCGGCCCTTACCTGTGGAAAGGAGATCTGATACGGGCACGGTGCCCACAGGGCTCATCTCACCCACGCACGGCCCAGGCTCGCACAGGCAGAGCCTTTTCTTTTGCTTTTTCTTTCTCTCGTGGCAAAGCTGGGGTGGAAAAAGGGGGAGGATCTGCCTTGGCACCGGGCAAAATAACCTCCGTGCTGAGCATCACAGGGATGTGTCCTGCCAGAGTGGGTCTTGAGAGCAAGATCTCTCCTCTGTAGTGCAATTTAGCAGCTGGCTATCAAATTGCAAGAGATTTCTTCATCCAGGAAGGCTTGTGCAAGGGCTTTGCAGGTTGCTCAATGCTCTGGCTGTGGGCCAGGCTGCAGGGAGTGCGGCTGGGAGTGACGGGGAGGGAAGATGTATGAGGACGTTCTTCGAAAGAGCTGCGCTTTGGGGCTCCGGGCAGGGGCTGGAGCAAGTCAGAGAGATCAGTGAGAAAACAGGGAAAGGGGTGAAAAATAAATTCTGGGTGCTGCGCAGGCTTGGAGCTGGGGATTGTGCAGGATTTGTGCTGGAAGGGGGCTGGGGAGCCCAGCCAAGCCCTGTGCTGCTGGCTGGGATGATGCTGCTTTGCTGGAAAGGCAGCCTGGCACGGGGCGGGGGGGGGGGATTTTCCCCCCCGCAAAGCTGGGGAGAGGGGCCAGGACTGTGTCATGAGCTGCACGGTCCTGTTAACCCCTCAGCGGTCACCATCTCGGGGCTGTCCCCAGCAGGGCAGATGTATCGACCAGGTTTGGGAGACTGTTGTCTGGGGCAAAGCTAGCAGAATAGACAGGCCACCTGCAAACATCCATTAGATAATTCACTTTTGGGCCATCCTAGCTAGGAATAGATGAGCTGGCCCTGCCAGAGAGGCTTTTGAGGAAGCTTTTGTGGTTTTTATAGCAAAGTCCTGCCCTCATCCCTCCTCCCTTTCCTGGAAGCTGCTGCTCACAGACAAGCTGTCAGATACTGAGATGGGGGCAGTCCCTGCCTGTCTCCTACCAGGGACTGGTGAGCACTGGAGAAAAGAGGCATTTTGGTTAAAAATCCAGTGCCCCAGTAAATAAACCCCACAGCGCACATCACCGACGGCTTCCCCTGCATCCTCAGCGCTGCACAGCTCAAATCCCCAGGCAGAGCAAGATGAGGTTTGTCCCTTGCAGAAGGACATGATGCAGATGCTGCAAACTCTGGGTCATTAATTGCTCCCAAATCACCCTCTCGGGGGGTCAGGGTGGCGTGGGGGACCATTGCACCTCCTAAGCCGGGGTTTGGTGGCTCTCCCTTGGCAGCTCATCGAGCTCACGCGGCCCGTGGATGCCCACCTGGAGCACGTGGAGTTTCAGGCTCTGCTCCAGCGGCTCAGCCCCCACCTCATCCTGCACATCTTCGCCTCCGCCGTGTTGGAGCGCCGGCTCATTTTCCTGGCGGAGGAGCTGAGGTGAGTCCTGATCTGTTTATTTAAAAATAAAACAAAACCTTGAAGAAGCACAGGATGCAGCTGAGCTCAGGGTGGGGTGTTCCCTCTGAGCAGTGAAGTTCCCTTTCCTCATGCAATGCCACCATGATGGCTCCTTGTCCTGCAGCGTCCTGTCACAGTGCATCCACGCAGTGGCTGCTCTCCTCTACCCGTTCACCTGGGCTCACACCTACATCCCTGTGGTCCCCGAGTGCCTGCTCGACACCGTCTGCTGCCCCACACCCTTCATGGTCGGCATTCAGATGCGGCACCTGGAGCGGGTCCTGGACCAGCCAATGGAGGAGGTATTTCATCTGGGCAGGGGAAAGCATCTGGATGGAGGCATCGGTTAGTCCATGACCCTAGGTTTGGGTTGGCTCTGGGGCTGAAGGCTCTGGTTGTACCCTCTTCCCATCCAGGGAGGCTGGAGATTGGGTCTTCTTCCCTGTCCCCTCCTGTTGGAACCCGGGGCAACACCTTCACGTCCCCCTGGGTGCTGCCGGCCACCCCAGGACACGCAGCCCTGACCCTGGGGGGTGCAGGGAGCTGCTGTTAGCTTGGGCCAACCATTGGCATCATCCCAACCTTGCAGAAGCAGAGAAAAGCTGTATGGGGACAAGCCACCAAGCCTGCAGCAAACACGCTCCCTTTCCTGCCACCCTCGTGGGCTACAGACACACCAGTCTGATGCCAGAAGAGGTGGGAGGAACATGGCTGCCTTCACAGGGCTAAACGTGGTCGCTCTCTGCTCTCTTTCAGGCTTTGATAGTTGACCTCTGTGAAGGGAAGATCATCCGAGCGGTAGGTCCCCCCATGTAGGGCATGGGGTTGGGCTCACCTGGCCCGAGTCGCCCTGGGAAGGGCCCCTTCCCCCCCCCTGGTCCCAGCTACCTGGCTGCTTTCACATTTTGGGGGCAGAGACATCTTGGTGTTGCCCATGCAGAGATAATGTCCCATGAAGGGAGGTCTC
The DNA here is from genome assembly GCA_013400195.1 of Aramus guarauna. Lineage (NCBI taxonomy): Eukaryota > Metazoa > Chordata > Aves > Gruiformes > Aramidae > Aramus > Aramus guarauna. The sequence goes on from VXBL01009192.1 coordinate 197,761, forward strand.
CATCCACTGCACCTCTCTGGTGATGAGCCGGAGTGGCAGGATCCATGTGTTGGGCATCCCACTCCCAGCATCACTGCAGCACCCCACAATACTGCAGCACCCCACAATGATAATTAATTAATGAGCTCTGCAGAAAGCCCCGCTGATGGGCTGCACTAACTGCTGCCTGTGACCATCTGAGATGGGTTCCCACCGGTGCCAGGTGCTTCACAGCCCTGTTGCCTTCCAGGTCGGTGACGAGGAGGAGATCTTGCCCGTCAAGCTGCAGAATGAGATGCTGACGTCTCTGAACAGGCACAACAACAACAACAACATACACAGTAAGGATGTATCTTTATATACAGTAAAACAGATGCAAGCTGCCTTCCACAGATGGCCAGAGTCCTCAGTGAAATGGTTTTCCTAAAGAGACCTTGGCCTGGGATGTTTCTGCCCCAGTTTGCAATAAAATGCAGCTACAGGAGACAAATCCCTTGGCCTTTCCCCTGTCCTGTGAAACATGGGAGCAGGAACAATTAATTCTGCTGAAAAGATCAGGTTTTGCCAAAATTTGGCCCACAAAGATGCTGCCACCCTGGAAAGCAAACACCACCAGTGCTCCCTCAGCAACATTATCACAGAATCCCAGACTGGTTTGGGTTGGAAGGGACCTCAAAGCCCATCCAGTTCCAATACCCTGCCATGGGCAGGGACACCCTCCACTAGCCCAGGTTGCCCAAAGCCCCATCCAACCTGGCCTTGAACACTGCCAGGGAGCCAGGGGCAGCCACAGCTTCTCTGGGCACCCTGTGCCAGGGCCTCAGCACCCTCACAGGGAAGGATTTCTTCCTAACATCTAATCTAAATCTCCCCTCTTTTAGTTTAAACCCATTGCCCCTTGTCCTGTCACTTGTCCTGTAACCAGTCCCCCTCCAGCTTTCCTGTAGCCCCTTCAGGGACTGGAAGGGGCTCTAAGGTCTCCCCGCAGCCTTCTCTTCTCCAGGCTGAACAATCCCAACTCTCTCAGCCTGTCCTCATAGCAGAGGTGCTCCAGCCCTCTGATCAGCTCCATGGCCTCCTCTGGACTCTCTCCAGCAGCTCCATGTCTCTCTTGTGCTGGGGACCCCAGGGCTGGATGCAGTACTGCAGGTGGGGTCTCACAAGAGCAGAGTAGAGGGGCAGAATCCCCTCCCTTGACCCAAGATCCTCCAATCTTGTTTTACTGGCACATGGAGGTTTTAAGTCTCATTTCGCAGCATGCAGAGACGAACCAGCCAGGTTAAAATAGGACCTTTCTGTGTCCAGAGGTCCCATCCCCACCTCTTGTGCTCCTTGTCCTCTTCCAGCATCTGAGCAGGTGAACACGCTCGTCTCCGAAGCCTTTGTGCAATTCTTCGTCCGAATTGTTGGCCACTACGCCTCGCACATCAAGTGGAGTAAAATCGGCGTGGGCACCTTCCAGGAGCGAGCTTTCTACAAAGCCATCACCTCCAAGAACAGCCGCAAGTTTCTGAAGAAGTTTGTGAAGACGAACATGTTTTCCCTATTTATTGAGGAAGCAGAAAAGAGCAGGATCCCACAGGAAGGTAAACGTCCCCATCTCTCGTTCCCTCTCCAGTCAAGTGAGCTCTGCAAAGCCCCGGGCTGTTTGGTTAAGGGAAAGAGATGCCCCATGCCCGGAGAGGGATGCAGCTCGAGGCTGAGGATGCTCAGTGCAGCGAGTAGCACCTATTTGCTCTCTGGGCTCATTTTAGATCTCATCGCTTGACTGGGGATGGGGCAGGCTCACTGAGAGCTCAGTGTTTAGGCAAACATGCCAGTAGCAGCACAAATATTTGGCTTGGATGCAGGCAGCAGCTGGGAGCTGGCTCCGGGCTGCTCTGCCTGTGAGCCCTGACTCATCTCTGCCACCAGCTCTGGCGCAGACCCGTGGCGGCCGGGTTGATCCTTTCCTCTTCTTGAGGATTTGTGGGGCGCTGGGCAGAGCTCAGCCTCCTCCCAGCCTAGGACGAAGACAAACAGGGGAGATGGAGGTTGAAGAAGCCACCCAAAACACCTACTAGTGGCCAGAGACATCCTGGCCTGGGACTTGCCACCCCCAAGGTCTTGCTGCGCTCGGAGAGAGTGCAGGAGGGTGCAGGCATCGTGCTCTATCAGTGACAGCCGTGTCGGAGCAAACGTCCCCTCAGACGGCACCACGTGGCAGCGAGTGACAGATGGTGCCCGTGGTGGGTCCCTCTCCAGCCCATCTCCAGCCTGCCTGGGGGACTTGGGGACCGGCACTACCTTGGGTGCTGCTTTCTCTGCCCTTTATAGGGCAGGTGTGGACCTGGGTCTGCCTGGGCTTGGGAGAGAGGGATGGCACAGTCCCAGCTTTCCAGTTATATTCCCAGTCTACATCAGCTTTTTGGCTATTCGCATTCCCAGGGTCTCACACTTTGCCGGTTGGAGAGGAAGCACAAAAACTGAACGGGAGCAAACATGTGGATTAGCAATTTACCCTAACCCAGCATAATAAAGCCCGTTTTGGGTGGGTGAGAGGGATGGGTGGAATTGCAACAATCCAGATTTCGCCTGGGTCCTCACCTGGGTGCAGCTGGTGGTGGTACAGCCCTGTATCCTGCCCAAACGCTTACATTTCACTAAAAGTGACCTTTTCTCATCCACAGCATATTTCCAGCAGAAAATAACAGAGTACCAGGAACAGAAGAAGCACCGAAGGGACTCCTGAAGTCCAGCCTGAGAACACAGGAGCAGGGCTGGGACTGAGCAGTTTCCCAGCAGCAGCACCACGCTGCGCAGACTCGACCCATGCCCCGTCCAAGGACAGAGCATGCCGGACTCTGCTGGATCCGTCCACCGGTTCCTACCCATCTGTGACTTATGAGATGCGTGGGCAGCACTGAACACCAGTTTCTACCCTTTCTTTTTTCCTCAGGGCATCATTGCACTGGAAAACTCTTTTGCACAGAGCTAGAGCAGGCTGTGATCTCTTTTCCAATCCTGCTAGCAACAGGGACAAACTGCGACTCACAGTGCCCGACCCTGCGTAGAGTCTTTGGCCCCATCTGGACCTCACGCAGCGAGGGAGGGAAGTCAGGGAACTGGCTGCAGGACAAGAGAGGTTGTAGAGTAATGGTTAGAGAAAAAAAAAATAAATAGTTGAGTAGGAAATAGCACTATTTCTAATTAAAACAAACCTAGGGTTTGCAAATAAGTAATATCCTATTGAATAAGTTTCTGAGGTTTCTATTATTAACAACTGTTTCACTTTATTTTCTATCAAGATACATTCATTGTTAAGTACCAGCAGGAGCAGTTGCGGTGGATTTTAGCGGTTTCCTCTATAGCAGCTATCTGCTTCACCAGTACCGTTTTAGAGCCCAGGTTAGCTCTTTAAAGAAACAGAAATATTCTTTTCCAACAGGTTATTTATTTGTTCTGTAAGCAAACTGTGAAGGCCACAGGGCTGTGCTTTGTAGTAGAGGGAAACGGCAGATCAACAGCTTTGGGTAGGGAGGAAGTAATTGTTAAACTCAGTAGTAAAAGATGTCAACATCCTCCTTCCTTCTGGTTTTGATGCCAACTTCTTTTAAAACCTTGCAGTTTATTGAAGCACTCTCGCGGAAATGTGATGCCCGCAGCAGATTTAAAGCTAAATTACGGTTCTCCCCCTTTCCCAATGCACCCATCCGGGGAAGAGATATTGCAGCAGGGAAAGCTGGTGCTGGCTCCAGATCTGCCTGGTTCCTTCCCAGACAAACCAGGGCCAGATACTTCTCCCAGCAAGAGCTGGGGTTGAAGGCAGAGCTTCATCCTGCTGGCTGGGATGCTCTAGCCAAGCTGCTGTATCACTCGCTACCTGCTAGACACGTGCACACGTGCAGACGTTATCAAAAATAGAGTTTAACACAACTTTTGCAGTGGCATTGACTGTCACGGTGAGAGATTTTACATGAACACTAAAAAATAAGCAGGCTGACTGCCAGACAGCTTTTGCTTTCAGAGCTGTTGAACACCTAATGAAAATGAGACGAGTTAGAAGGGTTGGTGCTACCTTGTGCAAATGCTGAACAAAGAATAGGTTGAAATAGGATCTTAAGTTATTTAAAGCACTTTTCCTTTTAGTATTGTTACGGAAAAAGGAACCTAGATCCATTCCCAGTGACCAGCCCAGAAAAGCATCCTTTGGGAAGCACATCAGCTCAGCTTCTCAGATGGCTACAGGACAACAAAAGGGGACAGCAGGAACAGGTACAGAGGAACAGGAGCAACCAGGCACTTTTCCGGCACTAACTTCTCTCCCCACCATCCAGCAGCAGCTTCAGAGCTACAGGTGGTGGCTGAAGATGCTGGAAAGAAAGAAAAACAAGCCCAGGGATGTAATCTGTCCCAGGACCCCCAAATCTCCCCCCCATTCCTCTCCCATCTTTTCCCTTTTGGGACGCTGTTCCTCTTCCCGACAGCTCTGTTCTTGTTTCCTAAGCCTGCATTACCAATGTCATTCCTGATCAGCAAGTTTTAAGGGTTTCTCGAGTTGGGTTGGCCTGAACATTGAAAAGCAGCATGATATTATCACACTTGCTTACTCACCTGACCGGTGCAATCTGGCAAGAGCTTTAACGCCCTCCCTTTAATGCCCAGAGGGTGGGCAGACTGCCTATTGCAAGAAGTATGCACATCCCTACGATCAAGATCAGTGAAGAAAGAAGACACTGTGCTGAAAGGGCAGATGCTGAATAAAATACCCAGTTTCTTTCTTTGAACTCAGTCTGCCTCTCTTAAACCACCTGCTTGTGGGTGGGGGCACCGTGTTTGCTGCTAGAGACACTGGGGTAAATTCAGCTGCTGTTTGCCAGGAGCACGGACACGTCCAGCTGGGCTCAGGTCACGCTGCAACCTATCAGCAAAACTCCCAGCATATTTTTAAATCCTTCTTCCCGCTCAAGATTTGTCTAACACTTGATCTAAATCTACAACAGTAAATAAAACAGTGCCAAGAAATGTTTCCCTGAACTGGAAAGTGCTCATCTATTCTGCTAAATTGTTAACATAGTTCCCACCACAGTATTAGCCAACTCACGCTCGTACAAACAACTCCCAGGCATGGTTTGGGAGTCAGCTCAGGAACGGCTCCCAGTTTGCATTTAAATTCCTGCTACGAAGCTGCCCTCCCTGGAAGATAAGTTTCACATTATGGCATGTGTCACCCTCCTCCAGCTGGCCTCAGTGCCAGCAAATAGTCCTGGGTGTTATTTAACCTCCCAGAGTCAACGCAGTCGTTATTGTTAAGCACTTACAGATTGCTCCAGTACAGTAATAGACACAGCTCCTACCTCCAATCTCTTCCCACCTGGCTATAACCTCTGAAAATTGCTGCAGTCTTCACCTCCTCCACTCTGGAAATGATTAAACTTCTCTGCAATGCCATTCCAAACCCAAAGACGGGGCGCAGCAGCACTGGATGTACCTGGTGTATGCAGGGTAGGAAGGAAAAAGCAGGAAGATACTAGTGTGAAACAAAACCGTGACTCAGGTGAAACAGCACCAGGCCCTGAGGTATCTTGATCTGGCTCTTTCTGTGTTAAACTCCTTGCCAAGGCAAGGGAATTCCTACACCAGTTCTTAGAAGAGGCAACACTCCAAGTAGAAATTTTCAGCTTGCCGTTACAGTTTTAGGGGAAAACTCGCTTATCAGAGAACAGTTTGTTTTGTTTTGAAGGAAGTACGACTGGACACAGGTGCTCCAGGAAGCTCAACAGACTGCCTTTGCAAAAGCTCTTCCTTCTAAGCATCTTCTGAATGCAACAGAAAGTGAAAAAGCATGTCACAAGATCAGGCTGAGCCCACAAAACTTCTGTCGCCCTTCTAAACTCCTTGAGCAGCCCTAAATAACCTATGGTCAGCAACAAGACGGTCCATAATGTGCAAGTGGCAGGGGTAAAGTTCATTTATTCCATTATTTATTACAGGCCTATAATACCTGTATCCATAGCAGCACTTTACATGGCTTGGATTAGCAGCAGTAGCTATTCCCTGATAACACTGAAACTTTATCAGGATAGAAATGGGAATTTTTTCATGGCTGATCACAGAGGGCATTCAAACTTCCAGATATGAAAAGCTGAGGAAAAGGTGCCCTATTGCATTTCCTGAACATCAACAAGCTTTAGCTTAGTCATAAACAAAAGTTTGGTCCTAGACAACCCTTTGAAGACTTCAATTCTTCAGTCTCAAGCATCAGTGACAAATTATTTGGAGCAGCTTAATCTTAAAGCCCTGACAACTGACACTGTGATTCTCCTTGTTTGCATCTCTAGAAAACCACTTACACGCCAGGGAGGGACTTTCCAAGCGACCAAGTTTTGCACCCACTTCATGCGGATGAAAAGAAACACGTGGTTTGTGAACGGGGAGACAGGCTCTCAGCACCTTAAAATCCTTCCAGTCTTTTGCCTTGCAGACTTTGTCTTGCTCACCCCTTGAAGGGCAGCAGCAGAGCCTGGATTATCTAGATCAAACCCTCGCCCAACTGAATACAGTTAAAACCAAACAAAATTCCAGTTGTATCTAAAATTGATACTAAAGAGAGAGCTGCCACCTTACACACTGGAGATGCTCCCCGTAGCAAGGCACTTGGACCATAACATTTCCAGGACACATTAAAAGCTATGCCCCAGGTTAGTGATCAGGGTGTAGGAACCAAAACTCTCCCCCAGGCTTCAGCCTGGCAGGGACCCTGTGGGGTCCCCCAAAGAGCCCTCAGCTGTGCTTGCCATAAAACAGCCCCTCACAAGCATGCACATGCCTGGGAGTTCAAGGGCCAAGCAGGAAAGCCCTATGATTAGTTCCCTCCTCGTCCTGAGGATGTTCCTCCTTTCCCCAGTACCCCAAACCCGAGGCATGACCTCCAACTCACTTGCTGAAACAGCACCACGCCGCGTGAAGGAACCAAGACTTCTTGGTTGACAGGAGAGAGCATGTCCACATGCTGAACACTCAGCTGAAGAAGTCAGTATCTCAGTTCCACTTCCTGTACCATCTCAAACAGGGGCCAGCCCCATTTTTTCCCTGCAAACACTTCAACAACTGAACTAGAGCCACGCTCCTCCTGTGTTCTCTCTAGCCCAAGCAGTCTCACGTCTCCGCACGGACACTACGTGGGCAGACTGCTCTCTCTGTCCAGGGTAGCCGGGTACTGTCTCGGCCAGATGGAAGGAGATTAGAGCTCTCCAATCACTGAAGGAACCAAATTTTCTCTCCGCTTCCTGAGCACATTTTCTAATCACAAGGGTATCACAGGAAATGTATGTCATCACTTCCCGTAGCCAAGTGGGGGTTTGATTTATTGTTGCTGTTTTCTTTAAGTGAGCTGTGCTTAATTCCTTCAAAGAAGAGACACACGCAGTTGTCTTCAGGTACTGCTGTGGCTGAGTAGACAGAGGCATTTTCCCAAACGTCTTCAGCGAGATGTTCCATGGCCAGAGGGTTAGGATTGCAGCCACCAGGTTCCTAGCATTCCCCACCAACCAGCTCCCAAGCGACTTCCCGATAGCCATGGCAGATCCTGTTCTGGAAACGCTCCCTTCACTCCATACAGCAAGCCGAGGCACTGCCTTCAGGGTCATTAAATCTAACTTAGCCTCCCTGATGCACTTCATCACATTTAAAAAGGTATTAAAACAACAGCAACAAAAAAAAACCCCAAAACACTCACCCCAAACTTACTGCACTATGTAGCAGAGAAAGCTCAGAGAGAACACAAAGCATTTGAAATCTGCTTTCTCAGTAGCAAGCAGCATTGTGCTTCATAAGTCTATGCAGGACAGAGCAACACACACATCTGAAGACAACTGTTGCTCTCAGAATTCTTCTTTATTAAGAGCAGAAAGGAAATTTTGCTTAAGTTTTATACATAAAAAAGTAAACAGTAAAATTTTCTTTTTATAGTCTTTCCACTGAAGAAAATTGAGAAATAAGTTGTCTTTTTAGATAATGTTTATTTAAAAAAATAAAATTAATTGACAAAGATACCACACTATTTTGCATGCTGGTCATCCCTTCCACTTGCAGAACCCTGTTCAATGCATTATTCTGTAGCAAGAAACCACTTTATCAGCGATGCATAAGCAAAAGAACCACACCAGTCTGGACTCAAACCTTGACAGCCGCTTCAGCTACACAAGCTAGTGCGATATCTCTGTTTTTACCAGCTCAGGTCTTTAGTAAATAAATTTCAAGTGGACACTAAACAAGTATTTCACTAAGAGATGATGAAATATTAAAATTAAAAGCAAGTTGTATTGCAGCTGTAATTATACTACATTAGAAACTTCAGTTGTTGGGGATCCATTCACCATATATAGATTATTTTGTAATCAAGGTAATTACAAAGACAGAGCGTTACTCCCTGCATGCTTTCCCGGGCTTTGAACCAGAGTTGACTACATGTAGAGTTGACTAGGGTGTACTTGGAATTCACTCTCTCAGGCAGGAGACTAGTTAAGGAGTGTTACTGATAACAGAGAATAAAAGTTATAGAACATTTATTATTATAAATTACTTTGTTCTTATCTGCTTTTTGCCTTAGTCTCCTAAATATCTCCACATCCATTCATGTAGAAAACCAACTCTTTCTTATTTCTCCTTATGGTGACTCCCTGTTTACTAATGGTGATTAGAATGCGCAGAGGACGACTTGATTCGGAATACGCAGATGTGCAGATGGGCAGCAATCTGATTGCACACACTGACACAGTATCGCAGCAAATCAAAGAGAGAAAAGATCTGCCAAGAGAAAAAAAATTACACACATTTAGATCTCTGTTTTCATGGAGTATAACACAAGAGCCTAACATCACCTGCATAATTCAGAATAAAAGCACTAGGGTCTTTTCAGGAACTAAATCTCCAACTGTGTAGAGAAAAAAAATCACTCAGTGAAGACAGACAGTTTCTAGACGTGCTGGACTTTCTTCCAGCTTTGTAAGAATACACAATACTCTCAATTCTAGAGCCAGAGAGGGGAACACAGATACAGTAGCTATACAGATACTGTGAAATGCCCCATTAACTCTGAATGGCGATAGCCAGACATAAAAGGACAATTCTATTAAAAGGTTAACACTGTATTTTGGTAGGTAACACTTGAGTGCTCAATAAGCACATATGGAGTTTAACTTCAGATATTTTTTCCTAATGGGTGCTGCTAGTATTGACAGGCATACATGCTTTCAATAAATTAAGGCATAGCCATCCTACACTTGCACTGCACATAATGTATTCCCTTGCTAACAAGACAGCAACAAAATCTTCAAAATACTCTATTCTAAGCTTTGACTTTTTGCTACATTGCTTTAAAACAGTGTAAGCTATGCACCAAGCAAACCATGATTACTTCTGTTTGCACGAGCTCTATTTAAAAATCAATTCAGCAATGTAGGTTCCCAGTCCCATTAACCTCTAGGTCAGTCAGTCAGGCTCAACCCACAGTAATTGTGAAAGTACGCAAATATTTGCACTGATTACCAGCAAGGAAAGTGAGCCCATACACTTACCAGGGCAATCCAGAGTACAATATACTCATCAATAAAGCTGTTAAAATACTGGTCCAGAAACAATAGTGCTGGGCCTATGAATGCTGTGTCGTGCAGGTGCATTTCACTTTTGGTCATGTGTGCAACCTATGTTAAAAAAAAAAAAAAAAAGGAAGTTTAAGAAATAAGCATATGCCAGTCAAGGCAGAGTGATTTCAGAATACACAAAGCCAAAAAAGTTACAGTTCAAACCACATTACTGTAAGATATATGAAACACTTCAATAGCAACAGCAATACTGTTTCAATGATGAAAGTCTACAGCTATGAGACAAGGTTTGCAGAGAAGTACCTTTTATTAGAACAAAGAAAGTAGCTATAGGAAAAAAGAAAAACCAAACCCTAACACATTTTCCAGCCCACAAACTCTCCCTCCTGCCAGAAACAAAACAGTAAAGCGGAAGTACACTGGTAAGTTTTAAGCCTGGAAACAAAAATTCACAGCTGCTAGATCTTAAAAAAAAAAAAAAAAAGTCAGAGACACTTGGTGTTCCCCTCATTCCACCTATTAGTTCCCATTCCATAAGGACCACCTCCTGTCTCTGGTTACAATTCAAAGATCATGCCTTTTCTTGCCCAAGTGTGGCCTTCCCACCCTCCCACACAGGCACAGAGGCTGTCCTACAACACATCCTCACTTTTGCCAGCACAACCACTGATGTGACTACCTAGTAAACTGGTCTTGAGAAGAAATAAACTTTTGTGAGTTCTGTCCGACACTGATCCAGTTCACGTGGCAATGCAAGGTATGCCCACAGAACTGAGATGCTGCGGGGCAGCAGTTGTTTCACCCCTCAGTCACTCTGTTCAACAGGGTCTCCTCTCCTGATAGCATTGCCATCTGTTCCCTGATACAAACCTGTTAATAATTTTAATCACTATTTCTCTCCAATTGTTGAATTTAAACCCTGAGCATCTGGTTCCAAACCTTAACAGCTGTCACCTTCTCTACCAAAAACTTTCCTCCCCTCTGCACCAGCCACCTCTGTTCCAGCCCAGCTCACCACACACATGTGCAAATACACTGCAAAAGTGTGAATAAACAGCTGGGAAAGAGGGAGAAACAGAACGCTGGCACCTGTAAGCTGTTCTGGCACTGACTGCATAGCCATAGCATTAGCTTAAGGTTTACCACTCCCCTTTCAAACAGAAGAAAGGCTCTGCTGCACCCCGAGCTACCAAAACTAAGTAAAGCACAAGTATCACTTCAGTACACAAACAGATGCAAGTTAGTCAATGGAATAACCAGAGAACTTTAAAATCTACAGTAAGTTTTACTGCAATAACAAGAAGCTCCAAGGTTCTGGTGCACTTACCACTAGTTTATTTGTTATCTTGGCAGATACAAAACCAAAAGTAAGTATATATAAGCAGGGATGCCTCTCAAAGAGCTGCACAGCAGATTTCTTGTAGATCATTGCAGCTAACACGATCACCGAGCCAATATGAAGAAAAGGTGAAAGGACACTCGTTCCCTAGAGTGAGATTAGAGTTAAAACATTAGGTTAACAAAATGCGCACATTGCAAAGAAACCTTGATAAGCCAAACACTCACGTTTTATGCAACAAGTGGTTTCTAACTAAAAAACACATTAAAAACATGCCATTCTGAACATTGGTACTAACAGGAACAAAGTGTGGTTGAAACTTAAGCGAGCATCAGCTGAGAATGTGGTTAAACCTTCCTCGTGCTGGGGGCGAAAATCAGGTTTTAGGCAGCAAGGAGTGCACAGTTCTGATGCTTGGCGTACAGGCAGCAGCTACCACTGTTAGCAAGTGACAGAAGACATATTTCTATCGCTTTTCCTGTGCCAGCTAAAAAGCACGAAAACAGCCTTCTAGGCAGCAAATATTTACTAGGCCAGTATAGAATTGCTTTTTTGGAAAATTCCTGGGGCTCCAGAATCAATTGTTATCTTCACTGAAACAGAAGGTACTTGTGCAGATACTTCCACCTGCACTTTTTCACCAGTAGCATGAATAGCACAGATCCCTTAGAAGGATCAAAACCATAACCAATTTCTTGACAAATTTCCTTCTGAATGGATTTTTGCACTGGAGTTTTCAATGAACTCTTTAGGGGGGGTGTATTTGTATAACCTGTTTTATATGATTAATTCAAAAGCAAATATCAAAGTACCAGGAATATTTTTAATCACTCAGTTTTAAAACTCTTGGCTCCTAAAGCTACTATTCTCATGCAGACAATATTAACTTGTTTTTTCCAAGTCAGCAAGGAACTGAAAGGAAAATATTTTACATGTAGGAGGTATTATGTTAAATAAAAACTAGAGGCATGGCTGAAAAGCCACAAAGTGCCGAAGAGTAACTAGTACTTACTGCTATAGTGGATCCATTTTTGCCAACTCCACCTGTGAAGATCACACCAAAGTAGTTTGTACAGGAAAAGATGGTTCCTGCGACAGTACAGAGAGCTGGGAATATTTTCACCTGAATATTCAGTATTGGAATCTTAATGGAAGAGAGACAAGAAGTTAAAATATGCACAAGCAAACTATATATATACACACACACTTCTGGTGCACTCAAACACTCCACTTTCCAACACCACGTTTGCTTTTCTTTCTCTGCTATACAGAGATTTAAATCTTTAGAAGGCACAAAGAAATATGTATTTTTCCAATAATCCTTCCATCAAGCCTCCCGTATCTTCAGCTACCTGAAGAGAGCCATCAAAAGCAGGTAAGTGGACAGAAACCAAGAACTTGCTAGCTGAATCACCCAGCTATCACGTGGAAGAGAAATGCATCAGTCATCTTTTCTGAAACCGGTTGTAAAACTAAACAGCTGCAGCCCAAGATCAAACGGGGCAAAGCAAAAGCCATTGGAGAGGTTTAGAGAAAGGCTCTTAGACTGGATACCACCTTATGGGCAAGGTAAGGGAAGCAAACAGAGTTTGGAGAAGTCATCTCAGAGTCAGTGAGCCTCAGAGAGCAAGCGATAAGGTTCCTAAAGAAGTGAAAAATGAGCACAGGCAGCTTTGAAAGAAAGGCAGTGGCTTTCTTCAGTTTTTAACAGCAGTGTTTCAAGCAGAACAGGAGAAACTGGAAGTGAAGAAAGAGTTCAAAATAAACCACAGCAACTATATTATGGAAGCAAGCATTCAGAGAGAACTAGCCAAAGCTTCCCAACTTTATCTATACAACTACAAAAAAAATCTTCACAGGCTCTTAATTCAGGAACTGTAGTCACAGCACTCAACCGCATAAACACATGTGGTTCCGCAACAGCCAGGAGTCCAGCTACACAGAGGAGCCCAAATGAGGTCAAGCTGTTTCTATTTTTCTTCAATTACACTCTCAGTGTAGCTTTCGCCAGGTCAAGAACACTACTTTTCTATCACGTTCCATAACTTAACCTCTCAATCTTTTCAGGGCAAAATTAAGAGGCAGAGGTGGCTTTAAGTCTTCATGCCTCACTCTAAGACAACCTACAGATGAGCACCCAGACCAGCTCTCCAAGTCACCGCCCTGCAGTCTTCTGGCCAGCTGGTATAGTTTCATGATACTTGAACATATTTCTCCCTTGCTCCAGCTGCACCGATAAGTCTAAAAACATTTTCTGGAAGACAGTAAAGAAAGAACAGTGACAAGCAAACAAGAGGCAGACATTGCCACAGACTGGAGGGCTAACTGCATTCATTCATTAACGGAAAGCAAATGAAAGCTTCTGAAGGTCTCTCCTCAATCAAAAGATGTTAAGTTTGACGTTTCCCAAAGACAAGGAGAGTTCACTTGAAAAAACACCCCATGAACTCCCAACTACTACTAACACATCTGAGAATGATACTCAGGAAAGGCAGAAGGATGAGACCACACTGTTATAGCATCCAGTTTGGCTAGTTATGCTTCATTATCACTCTACGTTTTACTTATACAGTGATAGGTATTAGACTGCACTTATCTGGCAGAACTAACTAACAGGAAACAAAGCTCCATACAGAAATGTGGTAGAGGAAAGTCAAAGGAGAGGCATAAAAAGGCAGCACCTGCTAAATTGCTTTGTATACAAAATGGAAGCAGCAAAACCAAAGCTGGAAGCAGCAAAAGCAAGCAAATAGCACAGAGAAAAAAGAAAAAAATGGCATCCAAGTAAAGTGAGAAAGGGACTTGTACCCAGAAATCTTCCTACAAAATGGCATTGCAACCCCTGACTTTTCAAATAAAAGGACGCTACAGGACATGCCACGAGACTTCCTTGTCTGGTATCCCATATGTCACTACAGCCCGTGCAGTTATTCTGACTTGCTGGTAATTGCCTGGTTTCACCAGAAGTCAGATGCATGCAAAACTTTGCAAGACTACATCAATAAAGCAGAAAAATATCACAAGCCAAATCTTTTGCAGGCAAATTATGTTCTCTGTTAAACTCTTTGAAGTTGATTACAAGAGAAAGGCTACACTGCACAGAAAGCTTCTGAATACAAGTACATCCCGGTAAAGGGAACATTCCAAATTTTGTTGGGGAAAAAAAAAAAGCAACCTATGCATGTTAATAAAAACAAGTGGCAGCAGGCAAAGAATGGAGTAACAAGTGCTTGCCAGAGCCTGGATTAAAGTCCAGAATCATTTACCAGAAAATTGATGTCAGGCCTCCAGACTAGAGGCGAGAGTTTCGTGTAGCATGAATTGGGATTTTAAAAAAAATGTAATTAAGAAACAGAGAGGACGAGAGCACAGCTAAGGGCTCAGGGAAGCAGCAGCAAGGAGCACATAAGAGACTCCCTCCAGAAACTCTTCTTGGCTCACTCCTAGTCAGAAATACCACAACCAGCTGGACAACTCGTAGTATCTGCTCCCAGTTGTAGTTTAGAGCTGTATGTATGTGCGCTTCAGTCACATCTGCAAGAGGAACAACAACTCATAGCAAGCCAAAACCAAGTTTGCTTTATATTAATGAAGTATTTTTGCTTTTAAAAGATGACATTGTGGAATAAAACTCAAGCAATTGCAGCACTTTTCTCCCTTTAAACAGAAAAAACCCTCTATATAATCAATGCAGCAAATAAATTACACCTAAGCTTGCTCACTTTACTCACATTTTCCAAATGAGCATCTCAGCTGCGGTCATACTCACCATCCACCAGAAATGACCGAGCTCCAGGAGCCTTGCAGAACAGCATTTTAACACGCTTTAAAGAGAATCTACACTGACAGAAAGAAGGAAGCCAGTACAGGTACACACCGTTTCACGGAAAAAAAAGAAAGCAAATGAAAGCAACAATTGACAAAATACACAATTCTGCATTTACTCTACTCAGATTGTTTTGCTTTTCACACGTTAGCATAAGAAAGTGGAATGTTTGAGTATACAACCACATTTTATTCTATTATTTACACACACACACCTCCCAGGCAGAAACGAACCAAAAATACCAAACCACCAATTCTGCTGTCATAAAATATTAAAGGATTTGAGGTGGGGGTGGAGGAGGCAGGGGTAAGGAGGGGTTGTGTGATATATTTTGCTCTGCAAGTAGTAAATAACATTTCTCTCTAAATAAACACAAAATCCCACAAGTTGAATGAAAAAGCAAAAATTCCTAATTGTGATGGGAAACCTGATCAAGTTTGTTCTCTGGAGAAATTCCTCCATTAATCCAACATCAGACTTCAAAATAGTTTAATGTTTTGGGACCTGACTTAGCTAAATGCTGCTGCAACCCAGAACTTCTATTAGATTTCAAGATTTTGCTGAAACGAGTTATTTAATATGTCATTTAAAAGGGTTAAGTTATTTAATAACACAAGAGAACCATTTCTAAGCTTCCATAAACATCACCTTGCACTGAATCGTGCTAGAGGTTGCTGTGACAGCATTATTTTCCCTTTTTTTTTTTTTTAAAAAGGGAAAAGGAAAACTAATAACATGAATTGGGAAATCCCTATTTGTAATGCAAAATAGCAGCTGCATGCGTCACACTAATCTCTCTGAAGAAGTTTGACACCAATAAGCTGACTTGTAGGCTTTTTTTTTTTCCCAGCATTAGTTCTATCCATACTCATTCTCTTTAGATGGTATTTACTTTGCAGTTTATACATAATTAACTGGGGGGAGTTGGATTTTTAAGCCTGAAAGCACATGTAGCAAAATTGGGGTAGCCAAGGTTAGTTCATTTATCTGGATATTCTCTACAATATTAGAGGGTTCATTTCTCTAATTATATGAAGCAGATTAGCAATTCATCAATTTGGGGTGACATATTGCAGTTATTTTTGACCATCTCTTGGTTTTATTGCAAATCAAGATTTCTTTGTCCACCTTAAGAACTGCATTTATCCAGCACACAAACAAAATCAATACTCAGGAAGGAAAATCTTCCAGGAAATCAATGCTTTGGATGGTATTTCCAGAAATTTGTTATATTTATGCATGCACATATATGCTTTTCTCTGGGCAGTGCTATTTCGACAGCCCAACATGACTTCAGTAACACAAACATAGTCAACGTAACTGCCAGCTGACAGGTATTGCCATGTGACCTATACTCAAAGATATTTATTTCCATTTATGAGGAAAAGCAAGATCTTCCCCTCACAAATTAAACTGTGCTACTATTTGCAGATAGCTCTTCCAAGTGCCTACTAGATTATTAAAAAGGATAACGAAGAACATGAACAAAATTACCAGAGATTGCCAAAAAGGTGGTCCTCCAATCACTGCCAGTAAATGCATTATTATTATGAAGATTTGTACTTCAGTCACATCAATTCTGATTAGGTACAAAAAGCCAAAAAAAAAAAAAAAGGCAAAATTATTCAAAGCAATTTCAAATCAGTTATTTGCAAGCTCAGCAGCTCTCCTCTATCATGCACAGTATAAAAACTCCAAAATACTGAGGAAGACAAAAGAGGCAAAGTTTATAAATAATTTAGAAAGGTAAAATGTTTTTTAGTTTTATTGTTAAAATTAAGAGCCATGCTGTGCTATACTTTTTGTTTTATTTCACAGTGCAATAACAATCCATTTTATCAAAAGGAACAGTTGGAAATCTTCTTTTAACTGACCACTGCTGGTTACAGAAATAAATATTCAGTTTTAACCTTGCCCACCAAAAAAATGAATTTATTTCTGATGATAAAATTCAGGAAAGATATTTTTAATCTCTATTATATTCCCTAACTTTTTTTTTTTTAAATATGAATACTCTCTCTGAATAGCATCAAAATTTAGAGAGAAACAGAAATCCCTGAAGAATTTATGCAAATGTAAAGGGTACAGTCAGCTGCATTGCTAACGATTACACAATTCGGTCTCTAGCATGCAGCAAGAGAGAAACCACTTCTGGTGCTGGCACAGCAAGTCTGTTTTGCAAAAGGGCAAGAAGGAAAGGCTCACAGAAAAGACTCAATTTAAGATTTTGTTTTAAAGAGCATGCAAAAGTCTTGGAGCTAGCAAAAGGGAAAAAGGGCTATACAAATAAATTCCAGAAATAGAAGTAAAGAAAAATACAAGTGAAACAAAGAGGAGAGGCTTGCTGATCTATTATATGAAATGATATAATACTATCTCATACTGGAGTACTGTATCAATAATAATCCTTCGAGTCAGCCTGAAATATTTATGGCATATTCCTTATCTCTAATTATAGAGTTCTACCTAAAAGACTCAAAAATCGTTTCTTGCAGATACATGCTTTGCTATGACAAAAATAGCATTGATACAATCACCAGCACAGGCATGAGGGAGTAATGGTTCAGAGGTGGGTTTTTATCTGTCTGCCTCAAAGGAGCTATAAGACCATATAATTTAGTATCAGATCACTGCGCTACCTTGAGTTCTCTCTACAGCCTTTGTTCCACTTTTGGAGTGGATCCTCTCATCTGAGAATCTCCAGTCTGCCCCAAACATAGTTTTGTTTCAGCAGCAGATCAATATGCACAAGGGATAATCACAAGGCTACATCTAATTCCCACGTAGAACGTCCCCGAAAAGCATAAGAAAGCAGCAGGGCAACAGTATGTGGCATTCAATGCAATCTCTTCTCTTACTATGGATTCTTTAAGTGCTGGCTGCTGCTTTCAGCAGGCTGTAAACACACTGCATCCATCTCCCACTGAGCAACTTCACCTTTCCCCATCAGCCAAGAGACTTTCTGAACTCCCTACGAGCAGGACACACACCTATGGAACAAACAGCAGAATCAGCACGCTGCGGCTCTGTCGACAGCAGGCAAACAGGATATGAGGCACCCAACTTGTGACTATCGCCGTTGCAAGCTACCACTGCTCCCTCCCAAAGTTATGGGGTAAATAAGCAGTGGAGGAGCAGAGGAGCATACAGGAGAGAGAAGATGGGAGAGCAGCAATACCACAAACTAGCCAGACTCTTAGCATAGATTGGGAAACGTCAGCCAAAGCTGTTGGAGGAAAGGTAGAGAAGATTACAATAAGATGACAGTTTCCTTTAGAGGTCTAAGTTTTCTTTTCACTACACCAAGCGTGGAGATGAGAGATACTCAGGAAATAATCTCAGGGGTCCTCCTATATTCTGATTTGTTCAGTAACAATCTTGTAAGGCAAGCAGAATTGGCTTGGGGAAAAAATTGATTTCCACAAAGAAGAAAGACTGTTCTAAAAATCTGTATTTTCAGCCATACAAACAACTCAAACCATTGAGCTACCTTGCAAGACAAAGTAACAGTGCTCAGTCATGCAAGAAGAGAGATACAGAACATCTGACTAAATGCAAATTGCTTCCTCCTAACTTTTGAAGTCAGCATAGAAACATGTTTTCAGTGTGACCGACTGAGGAAGGGCTGAAAGAGCTCCATGAACCCGTGCACAGGTTGAGTATGTTGTAGCCTATTTCACTGCTTCTGTCAATGACACAAAGCAACTGAGGAAGCTTCACAAAACCAGTGACTAACACAGGTAACAAGTTTATAGCTTTCCTTGGACAGTAAAACAGGTTTCTTTTGCCAGCAGTAATCTCAATGCAAAATAAAGTCATATACTTTAAAAAAAATTCAGATCATAAAAGATAAGGTATTCTGAAAGACAAAGTCTTCCATAGAACTGAGATCCCAACCAAATCCATGGAACCAGTTTCTGGATGCAGGTTAGGGAGGCAGCATTATCATTTACACAGCGATGTACCACCTTTGCCCCGTTGCCTGTAGTTCTGCCCTTCCCACCTCAAACAAAAATGGCATCAGTCAGCTGGAAACAGTTCAGCAATGAACTGTGAGTATATTTGGTTAAAAACTCCTCCCTGCCTTATCACAAGAATTTCATATTGCAGAACAAATTGAATCTTACCTTCTACATAAAGAGAACATTTTTAACACTGAATGGCTCCTTAAGACAGAAGACAAAAACGTAAGACCAAAAGAGGAGAAACTAAACACCTCAACTATCACCTGAAGTAAAGCATAAGTTAATACTAAGGATGAAACAGGACCGGGAACATCTTACCTACACAGGATTCTCTTGTCACCTAGGCCTGTCAATATCACTGTTGGATAACTTTTAAAAGGCATGCTCCATAACTGCAAAGGACATACCTGGCGCTAGAATTATCCAGTGATATTTTTTCCTACAGAATGTCAAATGGCCACTACTCAGAAATCCAAGAATCTAGACAGAAAGCTCCTCAAAACTAGACCACAAAAGGGAACAACTTTTGGAAACAGAAGCTGGGTGAAAGGGAAGGGAGGCACACTGTTCCTCTGTTCATTTAACTTGAATTTAAAATGACCATGCAACTACAGCATGAACTAAATCCATGCTGCTGCTAAAAGGAGCAGTCATCCCAACTTCTCTAAAGACCAACCACTTTCTCCCCCAAAAAAACATCTGCTCAGTCCCACTTTCTCCCTTGTGCCAGCACTACAGCCTCATGCCATCAACTGGATCAAGAAAATAGCTTAGCTAAAATGACCTAATTGAAGAAAAAAAAAAAAAGGAGAAAAAGAAACATTCCTGTTTCTAGCATACCAGCTTTTCTTATCCATTTTGTGTGGCCTCCTGACTACTGGAAGCACACAGAAGAGGCCACGGGAAGGTCTGCGCTGCTTCTTTTGGCAGCTGAGCAAAACTGTGCTGAGTCAAAGTTGACTGTGCAGCTACAGACTTAGACAAGGGAGTAAAAGGAGGAATAAACAGGATTGAGTTAAAGCTTCCAATTGCGACACAAGCGGACTGCTACCAGCATTCATAAAAGCACTAAACAGCCCTTAAAGTGTAACATGGTAAAATAAGTGAAAGAATGCAATTAGAAAACAAAGCAACAATGGTTTTGTCCAGAAATACACAGAGCAAAAGGTAACGTACAGCAATACCTGGGCAACGTTAACACGTCAGGCAATCTAGAGGACATTCATTCCTACACTTTAATGATTAACTTGTATTTATTAATTGCTTCAAGATAAAATATTCTAGTAATAAAAAAATAATCCATAAATAGCCTCAGTCTCCATATTGTTTTTGAACTCTGGTAGAACCGGGAAGGTACCCAATAAAATGGCAAGACAAAAGCAGGGCTGCAGGGAAAGTGGCTCAGTTGGGATACAGACCAACTAAAACCCTTTTGTACCCCCCACACTGGCTTTTTAAGGAAAGATTTATATATAGCTTGCTTTACTGGCTAGGGAAATTATTTGCAAAGCAAGGTGATAACATTCCTGCTTAAATATTACATAAATAGTACTATTTTTGTTCCATATAAAGTTCCATTGCACTTTGGAGCGCCTCTTCCTATGATAAGGACTACAGAAAACACAAACTGGAGTAGCTGATCATTTATCAGCTACAGTAGAAAAATATTTTTAACTCCAATGCAAAAAGATAGGTACCACAAGGAGGAAAAAAAGCCACAACATCAAAAATGGGGAAAGGCTGCAGATCCTCTGATTTAATTACTGCACACAACCAGTAGCCTAGTACCACAAGCAGACCTGTATTAAAACAAAACCATTTCAAAGCAAGAAGATCAGCCAGTTCAAAGTCTGATTCTATTTTCTCCTTGTGTTTGTATTTATTTACTTGTTTAAATGCTACAGGGGATATCCTAAGACAACAAATGGAAAGAGCAAGCAGCATGAATTCTGCAGCTGAAGTGAGGGGATTTCTTAAAGCCTCTTAACTGGGATATTTTCAGCAATCACTTGAGCCACGCTTCCCCTAACCTGACAGGGGTTTTTGCCTGATGTTTCCTGACAAATTGCGTCACATCGGCATTGCCCAAACAGTTTATGTTGCTATGATGATGTAGAGACATAGCGCACAATGTGTGGCAGATCCCCAATACCTATGAAATGAAGAAAATGAAGAAAATGAAACAAATCTTCAACCCCAGGACATGCCCACACTACAATAGATGGACGTAAAGTTATTGTAACAGTTCCTCAGCAGACACAAAGCAGTGCAGTTCCAAAGATCACTTCTTCAAATAAACCAGGGACTCACATCTTCTAGAAAATAAACAGAAGACCCTGAATTGAGTTTTTAAGTTCACCAGGAACATCCAGGCAAAGAAGTGAGGAACAAAGATCAGACACTGAAGACAAAGCAACAAAGAACCTAGACTCAATAGTTTGTTAAACTAAAAGTGCCAAGACAGAACATCTAATTGCAAGGCTGGGAAAAACATTGAAAGTGACCCTGAAAAATACTGATTCTGCAGCAAACTGATGTTAGGAAAGAAATAACAAACAGCAGCTCTGCAGAACTGAGGATGGCAAGCAGGGACTAGGTCAAACAAACATCAATGCTGCACCAGCTACCTTTGTGAACTAAAGGCTGCAAACAAGAATATCTAAGTGCTTTAATTCAGATAAAGTCAGGGAAGCATAAGAATTGTGAGTTTGTAAATGCATATTTCATCCCTCACTCCCCATCTGCCTGAACTCACCAGACAGTAGAACGCCTCAAAAGGCGTTTTCCAATTCTTGCTGCGAGACTGCAATGGATTTTACTACACCAATCCCTCTATAGGGTTCTGCTAAACTGTATTAAAACCGCCCAGTTCTGATCTTTGACAAAACACCAAAGTGTGAGGTAAAGCATTACAAATACCAGTTACATTCCAGAGCTGCAGGAAGAGGGATGCAGGGCTGAAGCTCCTTAGGATTCTGTACGTGTACACTTCACCTCAGAGTAAACCTGTTTGAACTTGATTTCCAAAATCTTTTTGTTTTCCATTGTTTAAAGCCTTCAGGCTCTTTTAAAGAACTTCTCCATAAGCTAAAGACATAAGCAAACTTCCTTAACAATTTAAGAATTTTCCCCCCTCCTTGATGAATGAAAAGCTTTACTGCCCCGCACACGCAAGTACAAGGTTTATCTGTGTTGCAAGAATTGTAAGCTGTCCACTTCATATTTCACCAGAACTTGTAGTATTTTTGAGACCAGGCTATGTTACTATATTTTCCTCAAATGTGTGTCACATGAAACAGCTATCAGATGAAAAAGAATAGTGTAAATATGTATTTCCTGTAGCTTAACCATCTCAGAGATGGTGCAATACTGAACTAAAAATCTGTACCACCTGACCTCAAACTGGGTAAAATAAGCACGATGCTTTGTGCATTCTGAGTAAGTGACTTAGAAGCAGCAGCATCTTTACTTACCAGTTAAGACTAAAGACGCCAGAAGGCATCTGAAACTACATATGCAAGAATTTAAGATGATCAAGTCTATTCTGTAATTCAATATGCCTGAAAATTGGTTAGAATTAGTGTGCATGAGGGGACTTGTCACAGGCAAAATTCTGTTAGTGGAGCCAGATGGACCAAATGCTCTGCCTGGCTTAGCCACTACACACACCACTCCTACCAACCACTGCATTTATTTGTAAAACAAATTGCTTCTTGAATGGCAAAGGCCTCCTTTCCGAGGGGGGAGACCACAGGTGGGGTCTACAGCCTGACACCTCCATCAGCTCCAGATGACCTGTGCAGAGAAGCAGAACTCCTCCCTGTCTCCTCCATGAGGTGGCAATTTGCCCTCTCCATTTTAAACAATTCATTTTCATTACAGAATTTGAGTTGCTTCCTCTCACTTAACTATCATACCAGTAGGGGACCTCAGAAGTCTCTGAATGTGTCTGTAATAAGGGACTTTTTTTTTTTTTATTCCCCTAAATGACTTCTTGGGCAGCATCATAATGCTGTTATCACAACAGCCTAAAATCTTGATTAAGCTCTTCCTTCCTTCAAGTTATTGCTTGCTACATTACCATTTCCTGACATTGAGTGTTTCTAGCCTTTCAGAGACTGTCAACAAAGTCTTTAAAAATGATGTCATCTGACTACCTTGGGAGCACGCCTAACTGGCACTTGGCTTAAACTGTCAGATGCAGCCAGTGGAGATGACATACACCACGATTTAGCAGATTGCTGCTATTGTTGGATATAAAGCAGAGCTGGTAATTAAAGACTCTTTCTAATAGCCCCATGAAAGCAGAGATTGCGCTAAACCATTACATAAAGAAACCCAAAAGAACAGCGTAATTTGCATCAATAGAAATTTAACAAAAGGAATGTAAACAAGCCACAAAAAAAAAAATCTCAGTTTTTTTTCAAAATCGGAGGCAGTTCCAAGGCAGCTATCAAAAAGCTATCTTATATCCTCAAATATTTCAAAGGAAACTCCTGGTTAATAATCCAACAACTACGAGAAATGTCAAGGAACCCAACTTACTCACTTTTAATGACAACATTTGATTGAGGGGGAAAAACCCCACCTGTATATACTGTATTAAAAGAGTTGAAATAAGGAAGAGAAAGTCCTTTCTAAAGAGTAGCACAGACATAAGGAAAAGCATTTTGAAATTAAAGGACAGCCTGAAAATGAAGTTACTTAACAATGAAGCTACAAGCAGAGTTAAGCGACTAGACCACACGGATGAAGTGGCATAGTTTGAAACCCACATTTTTAACCAGTAGCTGGTGACTTTTTAAGCTGCTGCACAGCATAAAGGTCTCTGAATTAGCCAAGCAATTCTTTTTTCTGGTGGAAAGGTATTTAACCAGCAACAAAAAAATTAATTCTACAACTTTAAAAAGCAGTTCCAACAAAATTACTCTACACCCACACTTACAGAGCTGCTTCCACAACCCTGATTATCTTTTAGGAGAAGCCAGAACTGTGACAAAATAAAAATGTTTAAAACAAATTTTTCTGCTTAACACTCAGGCTCTTCCTTTGTTTTCAAGTAAAGGACAAGGCTTTAAAACAAATTTATTTCCAGTTAAATCATATTTTTACTGCACATTCATGCTTTACAAACATTTTTCCCCCCACATATTAAAGCACTTGTGAAATACCCTTAGTAACTGGTATATGAAAAGCATCTATGTGCATGACAAAGGCGCTGTCTCTGTTTAGTCCATGCCATTGTTTGCCAGGTAGCATTAACATTCGCTTTACCGTATAGTTCCAGAACCAGGGCCCCAGAGTTCCTGTGAGAAGCTGGATTGCTATTGTACAGAGCATAGACTCTGTAACATCAAATCTACGTGTGAGGGAAAGAAACATTTTAAAACATTTTCCTGAGTACTTCAGTTAAGTGGAACCATTAAAACGGATCTTGAGTCACGGCGTAAAGAACAAAATCCAGACAACTACTGTGCAGCATTGAGATAATTT
This sequence comes from Aramus guarauna, assembly GCA_013400195.1. Lineage (NCBI taxonomy): Eukaryota > Metazoa > Chordata > Aves > Gruiformes > Aramidae > Aramus > Aramus guarauna. The sequence goes on from VXBL01009192.1 coordinate 221,947, forward strand.
AAAGGTTAAAAGGAAGGGAATTAATGAGCACAAAAAAATTAGACTATTAATGAATTAACAAAAATATTGTAACCCACATGGTATTTTACACATTCAGAGCTTCTACAATTTACAGTACCACTCCAACAGACAGGCAACAATCAATGTGCGCATGAGGAACCAAAATTAAATTCCTTGCTCCAAGTCACAGCAAATAAAATTTATAATAAAACACAATCTAGAACCTCTCACCTCCCTACACCATGCTCGTATCTCCAAATAACACCGAATATACGAATCTAAAGATGCTACTGCATAATTTTTGTAGAGTACAAGCACAGACAGCATCTTCAGTTTGCTGCCTCTAAGGGAAAACAAGGAGTTACACTTCCCTGCTCACACCACTGTGGCAAATACTGCTAAAAAGTCAGGTGAGCTATGGACCTCTATTCAGGGGCAACCAAACTCTGTTCTGTATACATTTATTTTTCATCCCTGACAGAAAAAACATGCTGTGGCCAACAGAGCCACAACTACTATACATAGTCCTTATGTTAAAATGCAGATTTAGAGCATTTTATAACTAAAATATTTTAAGGTGACATCAAACTAAAGTTACATCAAACCATCTAGTTAAAAAATATTTCAGCAATAACAGATCCAGCCATAACAGAGATCCTGTTATCCCAGTGCTTATCAAAGTATGCCGGGATCAGAAGCATGCAGACTGCCATCTGGTGACACACCAGTTGATTACAAAGGTACATCAGAGAAGCAAAGTTCATGGTGATCACACTGGTGACAGATTTGCAGTCCCATGCCTGGCAATAGGGCACACTGCAATTCAGTCTGATAAGCATTTTCAGTTTAATTAGCACAGCACATAATATAGAATAAGTTAAAAGAGGTAACATTTGGTATTTTAGGGAATATAGAGAAAGTCACATAAACAACGCAGCTAACATCGGTCCTTTTGGACAACTGCAGTTTCTTTTTCTTTCCCCCCCCCATGTTATAAAGTGGTATTTGTAATTCAGACATGCATTCATTTTTTAAATATTATCTGGGAAAGCTTAAGAGGGGGCCATTGACCTCGGCATGTGCTTAACTCTTAGATGTTGGCAGCAATAAGTTATTTTGTATGCTGTCTGCTCTGCTGGGTTCCCTCATCAAGCTGGTGAGAAAGTCTTGAGCCAATTAACACACAATTGATTAGTCATGCATCCAGAATATACTCTTGTCAGTGCTAATTTACTGAGCATATTCCATGTGCCATTCTTAAAAGTTTGATTAAACGAGCCATTAGACTTTACAAGGGCCACCACTGAATCAAGTTTCAGAGTTGAGACAGCTGCAGTCAATTATTTCCTTGTCCAGCATGGTGAGCCTAAAGGATTTAAATCAAAGTTCAGAGATTTCCTGAGAAAGTGAACCAACCAAGAACAACAGGAAACAGATACTTACACTGGAGATTGCTCTGAAATCAATCACTACCAGTACAGCTTCTTTTTAATATAGTGTGAAAATAAGGGGGACATTTATGTACCATCCTCCTCAACACACAGAATTCCTTCCAACAGTCCCGTGTAGCAAAACACAACAAAGAAAACACTCTTGCCTCCTCAGAACACAGAAGTTAGGAGGCTGGGAAACTCAAGGGGATACGTCTACTATTTAATACTCTGCACAGCAGCACTCTGCTCTGAGAAATGATGATTCTTCCATCTGTCTTATCCGTATCTACCAAGCGTGCAAGTGAGATTACTCAGGCTGGGCAATGAACTACGAATCTGAGCATGACACAAAGGATTGTTTTCTTAAGGGAACCACTGCTGCAAGAAAAGAATGTTCAGCATCACAACACGAGAGGAAAAAAGGCCAAGAGTCACATGCTAGAAGTCCAAATGCTTAGTTTTAAAGGTTCTTATAGAGTTAAGATTAAACTCATTCCAACCCAGCATCTTTCTTGGATGCAATTAAATACAAATAGCATGAATAAAGAAAACCATACAGAAGAAAGAACAGCATAAGCAAATTGAAACTATTCCCAGCTACAGGAAATTAATCTTGAGGTAAAAATAATATTTTTAAAAGTGAGCCATAAGCTTTTCTCCTCTCCTTGTCACAATATATTAAAGATATGTGAATTTTTCCTTTTGTTCCTCATTAACATAGATTAAAAGTTGCACAGGTCGGATAACGAGGTGAAGCATGTGGCTATTATGTTGAAGCTCACTGTTTCACAGAGCAGTAAAAACATCTTTCCACGATAAAGGCAGAGAGATCAGCAGCAGCATCTCTGCATGTGACTGCACTGTTAAGGGATTTGCAAGAGGGGGAAGAGGAGCAGCAGGATCATGATGTAGAAAACCTTCCTCATCATTTATGTCAGCACTCAACAATTTCAGCTCTATGTATTAATGCTGTAGCAAGGCACTTAACACTGATTTATATGATGCACACCAAGCACGAGAGAAATGCTGACAAGGTTGCAAGCAGCAAACTTCACATCTACCATGATATCTCAACATAAACTTCTTGCAAGTGTAGAGAAACTAATTCCCCCCTACATCAAGAGAGACTCTACTGAGCTTCAAACTTTCCTCTGCAAACACCCAAGGTGTTAAAGTTCTTCAAGAAGCATTGCAAAAAAACCTCAGAAGATGGAAAGTTTTAAGTCCTATAATCACAGAGATTACTGCCTTATCTTCTACCATAATCCTGAGATCCCAAAGCTGTTCTCAAGAGCAAGAACTCAGTGTGCTGACTTTGACTTGGAAGGCTTCCATCTCTGTATTCTGATATTTGTTGTGAACTGTCTATCCAAGACAACACACCAACTCCATTTCAGCTAGCTGCCGAAGAGGAAGGCTTCATTTTAGCTGCTTTCTGAGATACAGCCTCATTTACTGATCTCTCCCTTAAACCTCAGTGGTAGTATTGGCAAGGAGGCTCAGAAGGTTAACCAAATTAACCTTCTTCCTTTCCTAAACCAACCCATTATCAAATGGGCTCTTGCTTACGTACAACTGCTACAGTGTCACTGAACAAGAATGTTCCCCCAAATTCTCCAACATTCCTCAATAACGGCTGTTTTGTTTGACAGCCTGAATGCTTTTGCATTCTCTAGGGACTATTATTCAACCAGTGAAGTAACATTTTTAACTTTTCAGTTATATGAAAGCTGGTAAGAACTGATCCTTCCTCTCAGTCTTTACCAACATGCCTTTATGAAGCATCCTTAGAAACTAATTTCCATCTCATGGGGTGAGTGTGTGTATATTTACACATATATGCACACACACCCCCTTGTAATTTCCACTTTCACCAACTTTCCATCCACGTCAATTAAGAAAGGTTGTGATAAAACAGATAACGCACTAACTCGTAGGAGAAATACTGGAGACCATGGTGCAGTAACATCCTCGTGTGTCTGGGTGTTGGGCTCTTCTGAGTACCCACTGGGAAGACAAAATATAACTTAGCACTTCCCCCAGTCCAGCACAGCCAAGTACAAGGTCTTTCCTTCTACCATGCTGCATCTCGTGTCTCTTTTAAAGACACCCAAGTTGCAATACAGAAGCCAGCTCAGATCTGACTGAGACTAATAGCTCTAGCTTCACTTCTAACTACCCTGGATTTGAGACAGCTCCTGCAGAGCCAGACTGCGCACTGACCTTGTGAGGTTAGATACAGCACCAAACCCGCATAAACACACACATCTCTAAGATACTTCTTGAAGCCTGAACAGCGAGCAGGTGCAGCACTGAATCCAAGTGGAACAAGTTTGAGTCTGGAAGAAGCCGAGCTAGTGGTTACAACTGGGCTCCAGCTAACAGCAGGCAAATTCCTTTCAGGGTCTGGGCACCATATTCCCTAATGCTTCTGGTTTCTGCAGCATATTCCAAAAAATCCTAGATCTGTTTCGCCATGGATGTGTGGAAGTCCATTGGGGCTTGCCAGCTTGATTTTTGTGATATGCAGAAGAAAAATGCACTTTTTCTAGACCAGAGATGCCCCAGTTATGGCACAGCTGTACCCACACAAGACTAAGCTTGAAACAGCTCATTCTCTACTGCAGCACAGCAAGTCCACAATCCAGATAAACCAGTTACTGTGCTGAAAAACAGGACAGGAGAACAAAATAATTACTTGGACTGCTTCAATATTGAATGTTTTCCTGCAATTCAGAAACATCTTTTTGTTTCTTTAAGTGTGCAGTATATTTCTGCTCTTTCACAAGCCCATTTCCAGGTTGGGCGTTTGTTCTTAAACAAAACCTCTGCGTACAACTATCTGTGCTCTTCCTGCTGCCTATGCACTGTTGATGTTACTTACAGCGACTCTTACTGTAAGGAACCCAACTTGCTTTGAGACACATCCTGCTTCCTCACAGGGAATTTTTAAGCAATACTGACCTCTAGCTGTTTTTTTGGAGCTATTTAACCAACTCAAGCAGCCTTTTGAAAAGTCTGCATCAGCTGCCAAGATCTAAGAAAACTGTATGATCGTTTAAAGATGGAGACAGATCACTGGGACCTTACTATCTCAACTGATTATTCTACAATCCTGGTGCAGGGCAGCTCCCTGCAGCTGTCAGTGGAAAGAAAAAGAACCAGCACAGTTGATGTATTCAATAATTGGCCACAATTAAACTTTCCTACTCCACCTGCAATCCTCCATAGGAATTTAGCAGAAGTGATCCCATTTCCTCCTCCCTCAGGGTGAGCACTCCTGCTCTGCAGAGTCTTACACGAAGCGCGCTCTGCACAGCCTCGGTGAATTGTCAAAGCTGGTACAGTGACAGCATATACAAATCAGACATTCTGTTCCGCAACCATACACTTGATTTGACACACTAATTTATCTTTTTTTTTTAAGACAATAGACTTTTTCAGCAAGCCCAGATCATTGTACATTTAACTGTTTCAGTTTGAGCTGTGTGTAAGGAATAAAATATTAATCTTGCCCTTTAGCAGTTGGCTGCTCTTCTCTGAGCTGTTTCCAATTTCCTTATTGAGTTAATCTCTCATAAAATACAATTTCTTGGACATAATCTCACAGAAATACAATCAGCAATAACCAACTTTGTGCTCTTTCCTGCTTCTTTGGAATGGAAGGCAAGTTAGAAATGCTGACACGTTTCCTAGAACATCACTACTGTTCACAGCCTCCTCAGTGTATTTTCTGACATGGAGTTATTACATAGGATACAGACAGGAAAAAGCTACTGCGCACTAAGACCTTTTCGGCTCCTTTCAACAGCTGTCTCCGATTCCACTTATTCAGGAGTAAGAATACCTAAGCCTGCATGTTCCAGTGAATCTGAAAGGGTAGATAAAATACAGACTTTTTTCAGTTTTATGATTGGTAAAATGAAAGCATCAGAAAAAAACCTAGTACGAAACAGTGAGAATCAATTAACTGGATAAATAATCTCAGGGGTTTTGTCATAGAAATTAACATCAGCTTACCACCGCCTATTAACCTTACAACACGAGGCAAATGAAGAAACAAACGTGCCATCCATTATCTAAAATAACAATACACATACATTTGTGTGCTTATTGCCTTCTCTAAATTAGCTACTTATTGATGGATCATCAAATTTTCATAATATAAGGCCATGCAGAACAATAGTATCTGCTACAAAATGCTGCCTCCAAAATATAAAGACTCCTCAAAAGCAAAAAACAAAAGTTACACTGAATACCAGGAGTAATATACATATTTGTCTGGAGCACAAAAGTAAATTGGGTGGGTTTGATACTTGCATCCGTAAAGTCAAGCACATGCCAAGGTTGGGGGTTTCTGATCGATAACAGGAAAGCTTTAATTATCAGGGCCCCATAAAGTTCAAAGGGAGTTAAAAGCATTCAGTATCAAGACTTTCAGTACAGCATGAAAGAAGCCTAAAACAGTACAAGATTTGAGCCAGATGACATATTTTAAGGATTTAATTATCACAGAATTGACTGAAACTATTCTATTTGCTTTGGTGCAGTCAGGATTAGAATAGGGATATATATTTTTTCTTTTCTTCCTCCAGTAGACATGGAAAACTGCTCTGTCATCTTACATTTTTGAGCAGAAACAGAAGTTTCTCAAGAGAATCTGCATTAGTATTCTGTCAATAGGAGCTGTTATAGGCAAGAGGTCCATAGTTTTAGTACTGTTTTAGCAGTCTCTGGGTATCCATAGATCAATAACAACAGGCTGTAAATAAACAGTGTATGTTGTAGCATTCTTTCAAAACCCTACGCAAAATAAGGGCAGATTTCAGAGGTTTCCAGGTACAAAATAATTCTGCAGTGTTTTTACTTGAAATTATGTTAGATCTATGAGTGCAAACATAGGGTAAAGGTACATTTCTACATTAAGGCCAGTGAATCCCACAGCTCGCCGATTCCTTGTGTACTCTTTCCCCACCTACCCCCACCCACCAGTAAACGGGATTTCAGCTCTTGATTTTCTCAGCATTGCAATTTTGGTCCCATTATTGACAGAACCATGGTCTACGCTAAGAGGGATTCAGAACTTCAAATTGTAGGCACAATGTGCATTAATACATTATATTTAAAGAACTATGGTTAACAGCGAAGATTAACTATACATCATCACAAGTCAAGCAATATCAAGAGATAGGTAATTAACTGAATACTAAAGCCAGACTGCCACCATCTGACAAAAGCATTCCATTCTTGAGGAGGAAACACCAGGTACTTTTCCTTATTTATTTAGATTTAAATCACATCAGAAACTCCTAATTAACTAATATGGCAAAAGGATATTTTACCACTCCTAAAACAAGCTGAGTAACATGCAGTATTAATTGCAGATCCAACAGGTAATAGCTGCCACAAGCTCTAAGTGCGTATAGATGAACATAAACAATTTCCTACTGCTCTAAAGTTCTGACCTACAATCACATAAAACACAGCTAAACAGGAAAGCAGCCTAACTTTCAGTTTTATGTTCAGCCAAGGTACTTACATGCCAAAGCGCAACGTTCCAGAGACATACGTCTGCCAATGCGCGCAGTAAAACATGAATGTTCCAGCAAAACAACAAAAGAACATCCAGTCAGGGTTCGTTCCCAGCTGCACAGCAATACAAGTTCCCAAAACCACAAAGACTGCAGAAGAAAATCAGTCACATAGTAAAAAGATAAAGCGTGCATGTGTGTAAAGATCCTTATCAGAAACAAATCTAACAAAAGGACCCAGAGAAAGAGAGACAGTATGAAGGTATCCTGAGGTGTTTTATTTCAGACATAAGAGATTAACACTTCCATTTAAAAAAAAAAATACAGACTGTAAAAGGTACATTTAAATTCATATCAGTTATCTGAAGTCCTCAGTATTGAGGGTTTGTCTCCCTACTTTTTTATTTAACTTAATGGGATTAGACACCAAGGGACTCGAGTGATTTAGGCATTCGCAGCCTGCAGCCACAGTTCTGGGGTTTTCTAATGTATCCAAGATTTGCTGAACATATTTTTCCCCCATTTTCTGAATTTTTATGATGCCATTGAGAAAAATCCAAGGTCTGTCATTCAAGATTCATGCTCCCACCCTCCCACCTTTAAATACACAACTTTGATAAAGTATTCATAAAAATGAAAAGCATAAGAGCTTGAGAATTTAAGCAACCAAAAGCATCTGATCATTCTTTTACAAAGGGGTTAAACTTCAGGCTGGCTCAATGAACTCTACCTACCTAGAAAGGAACTGATCTTGCTGATTCTAATCTTAAACTCAGACTTCTACCATCCCATTGTTTAGGCTCCATACCTGTCTTGCAATCGCTCTATATAGATTCGATCTAAAATAATATAGAAGAGCATTTTGACAGCTTCTCACAGAAAACTTTTTAGAACCAAGATCTGATAAAGCATAGACAGAAGACTGCTGGCTCAGACTGAATTAGTCACATGCTTAATTTTTTTCAGTGTAATACAAGACATTCAGTTGATCAAGAGTACTGTCTATGGAAAGAAGGTTGACTGAAAAGCTATACATTCAGCAACATCAGTTGTCCTCCTCTTCAGTAAAGCAGCATTTTTCTGTATTCCAGATTTAAACCCTGTAATAGACTCAATTAATCCTCATACTTCAATTAAAAATGACAATACCTGTGGAAAGTGAATCACAGCCATGATCAAAAAGTTCTCCTAACGGAGTACTGCTATTTGTCCTTCTTGCTTGTTTTCCATCTATAGCATCCAGAGACTGGTAGATGAAAAGGCCACATGCACAAGCAATGTATGCCCAGGGAGGTGCCTACAAAAGAAACAGTCAGTGAGAGTAAAAGCTTTTTTTAAACCTTAATAAAAAAGAAGCCTTAACTTAAAACTATCTTACACTCTCACACAGTAGTTTTTCATTTGCACGCACTTCCTCATCACATGCCTGGAGCTTAGGACAGTAGCTGGTCCTTGCAGGGAGAGGCAGAGGGGGTTATGACATGCGAAATGTAAATAAAACAGTGACAAGAATTACTACCTTAGATTAATAGGTAAAGCACATTTTCTAAAGCAGGAAGCTGCACTGTACATCTGAAAAATTGTAGTTTTACATTTGCAAAGCGATGTGCAATTAAGATCTTGTCTTGCTTCTCTTTCCTGTGGGGGTATTTGTAAGTTGTTCAAGCGATTTAGAAACTGGAAAGCCTTCTTAGCCCCCAAAACATGCAACTGTGTCACAAACACTGAGCTCATCTTCACAAGGCCTCAATGAGGCGTCGCGTACTAAAACACTGCCAGTATAGCATATTACCAGGCTGCAGTGGCCTTTGAGAACTATGTCATTGCAAAGTGCTCAAACTTCTAGAGTTCAAGTTTAGCTATTACGTTTTCTGAGATCTGTAAAGCTTCAGTGCTCTGCAGTACAGCACCTCCAACAACAACTGTTTTTTCTATTACAAGGTAACAGCAGCTTTGCCACATTTATGTTAATAACCCTTAATATTCACATCCTTTATAGCAATTTTTATTTCTACAGAAATACAAATGACACCAAATCCCTGCTAGACCAAAGACTACAATTCAAGCTTTTTTCAGTATTTGAAACACAAACCATTATTACCACAAAAGCCAGAGGGTTGCCATTAGTCTGTCTCAGTTTACACATTCACAAACCAAATATTACTGGATATTTTGCAATATTCACATTTGACACACTTTATAGAAGTGAGCGTTTATGAGCAGCTCTATTTTACAGACCACGCCAATGAAGTCCAAACACAGCTAAGCAGCTTAATCAAACTGACTTGCCTCTCATAAAGCCCTGGAGTCCAGATTCTTTTGGTCAACACAACCATGACTCATTTGTAGCACATCAACTTAAACACATTTCTTTCTACAGCTTGCATTGTGCCTGCTACTGCATTTTTCTAAAAGAGTTCATTCTGCCTCAAAAGCTGGCACCATGCTCTGCTTTTTAGCAGTGTATCCATAAACCAGCACAAGAAGAGAGGTAAGGGACAAGTGTGTCACCCAAAAGCAGAGGGCCACATTTAGACAAGGTTTTGATGCCACAGAATTCCATCCCATAACAACATTTCTATTTTTCAAATATAGATTTTATATGCAATGTTTAGTTACCTTCAGTGTCATGCAATTTTTCTCTATAAACTTAAAAAAAATCAGGTTGCTGGCTCTTCTGTCTTTAACACTACTTTCATTACCAGTGTAGGTGTTTCCTCTTAGATGTTATTTGCATCTGCGTAAGATTTCACAGCTCCCTCTTATCCAAATCTTGCTTTTTTTCTTTTAAAAAAAAAAAACAAACCAAACCCAAACCAAAAATTCAAGTACCATTCCATTGCTCAGTGCTTTGGTAGCTGGGGTCCCTCCAACTAAGCAGGCAGTAAAACTCTTTGTATCTCATTTTCTTGTTCGCTATCATATCGGCGAGGCTGTGATAGCTACATTCCCTTGGCTACACCTTTCATCAACAGGAAGAGACAAGTAGCTTTTCAAAAAAGCAGAACTAAGACTAAGCTACAAGGAAGAGATAAATTTACATCTGAAAGCAATAGTGCTTTCAGAAAAAATAAAATCTGTTTCTGGAATTTCAAAGCCCTGTTTTCTTCCCAGACAGCTACTTGACACTTAAAAAAAAAAAAGGACATGCTTACAGCTCCAGCACTGAGATGGCATCCTCCCTGTTGTGCCAGCACACGGGGCTGCAGTGCCATATGGCAAATCAGATCAGGCTGAAAGCTGCCTCAGCAGAAAGTTATTTTTCAGCTCAAGTGAGAAGACAGTCTCATTCACTTTGCAGAAAGTAACTCTCAAATTGTTAAACACAAAACGGTGTTTTAATACAGCAGACTACAGCTAACACTATGACTTTCTGACACTCTGAGCATAGCTTAGTGATTACTTTAAAAGTTTAATTACCAACCAAAACACAACTGTACTCTAAATTATGCTCTGGTTCAGCAGTCCATGCTAAATGCTGAAACAGAGACAGGCTGAAGTCTCTCTAACTGGATTTCAGAGACTCTGCCCCATATAATACTGTTATCAGAGTAAATGGCAAGTTAAAACCAAGTCATACAACAATGTCACAGTCTGAAAAAGGAAGGAGCTGCTCTAAGTATTCACTGCTCAACCTTAATATTCACTTTTTATCTTACACCTGCTAAATTCTGCAAGTTATTGTGAAAATACTTCAACACACCTCTAGAAGAGGCAAACATCCCTTTACTACGTCATACGTGGAACAGGGATGTAGAGTGTTGAATGTACCAACCTACATGGGTTTTTAAAGTCTGTTTCTACCCAGACTCTGACTACAAAGCAACCTCCCAAGCTCAGTTTGGAGGCTTAGTTACAAAGGAGTTCAGATATTTTAAAAGCTAAAACTCACGAGACGTTCTACAGCTATTTGGTATGGTTTTTCTGTACCAAATTATTCCCTTTTTCAGTGCTTATAGATATGAGCAGCTTTTAAGATTCAACATGCAAGTGACAAAACTTTTTCAGTGCACAAAAATCTTCAAGTACCTTATGAGGCAACTCTAGCAAGAGAGAAGTCTTTGAAACTAGTAACTTGAAATGCCTTGTAAAGACTTTTGTAGTACTGAAACCAGGAATTACAGGAAGTTAAGACAGTTCTTCTGAGGTCAGAACCTTTTAGTGCATTCCGAACAAAGGATAAAACCACTGACTTTTATCCAGCCTTCTCACAGCACGGACTACTCAAGCAGCAGGCTGCTCAAGAAGACAACTTTGTTCCCACAGCTCATCACACAATGTACCCACGGTCCTGATCTGAGCTGCCCGGTAATATGAACTGCCAGGGCCCACACGGTATGAAGAAAGTGTTCTTTATTTTAATAAGCGGGGTTTAGTCACACCAGCCACAGAGGAAGCAGCCAGCCTTAATCTCTCAAGCTGCAGCACTCTGGAGCTCAGTCCCTCGTCTGAGCTCAAGTTCCTCGCTGTGTTGCAACTCTAGCTGGGCCCGCAGGCAGACTCAGCTCACTGCCAATCGAGTCACCTTGTTGTGTGGTAACTGCAGATCAGAAAGCTGAAGGTGATTAACCCAGTCACAAGCACAGAAAGTAAACAGGCAAAAACTCCACATGCCATGCAAGCAAGACAGCTGAAAAATCCATTTCTTAATCACATGCACCCAAGCCTTGTGGGGCTGCAGCTTTCATGCAGCAGATCCTTCACAGCTGTGACCAGAACAGTTATTTTGGTACTAGATCTTATTTCATACAGTGCACATTGGCCAAAGAAACCGCTGTTTCACTCAGTGAGCGGCGTGCTAACCCCAAAATCTGTATGTGCTCTATTTGGCATGCAAGAACTCACATACAGAATAGAGAATAGCTTAAATGTATGAAAACTGCAGGCCGGTCAATGAGAGCCAGCTCTCCACAAAGACAAGAACCCACCAGAAAATGGTGCCAGCTGCTATTAGATGACAGTACCTATGAACAAAGATTGTCAGAGGTCCATAACTTACCTGTTCTGTAGCTGTTGGGCAGTAATATACTAATAGCAGAGTTGTAAATATGTTTATTAACAGTCCAATTATGGTGATCAGATTTGGGGCAATCCAGGCTGGAACTCTTCCAACTAACCATTCCCAGTAACCTTGCATTAGGGGTTCAAGCAGGGATCGTCCAGCACTCTGATATTTGTGTTCTTCTAACCGTTTCAGCTGATGCTTTGACAAGGGAGGTGTAGGCAACTGAACTAGTTTGCTTAACACGCATCCAGCGGCGGGACCATGACCGCAGCCCGCAGGGGATTCCAGGTGCGACTCCCCACATCGCCGCTTTATATTTCGATGCCCACTCATGGATTGGGCAGCCTCAGAATTTTTATTTGGCAGGTAGCAGCTGTTACGGAGAATCATAAGATCCTGCAACATAAAGGGTTGAGACATGCTGAAGGCAAAGAGCGCAAATGGGAGTAAGATATCAAAAGTTTCTAGGAGCTGCTCTAAGGAACATTTCATTTGCCATCAGCAAATGGGGAAGCTTTTATAAGAGTTCTAAAAGAATGATATTTGGAGAATTGCTGAGAGAAAAAACAGGAAACAAGTGTTCTCAATGCAGTTATAAAATGGCAAGTTGCACTTGTTTACTTTCCTTGCTGCTTAGTGAAGCAAATATCCTGCAGCCACCAGCCTAAATTTCAGCAGCAGTAGAAACTTACACCACACCGACTTATGTTACAGACTAAGGCACAGCCAGTCCCCAAGCATCTCTCTCATAGGAGAGCTAGCTGTATGTACAAGACATACATTACTTCAGCTTATAAACTGATGGCACTAAAGATTCCTCTGTATTTCTGGTGGTTTTAGTTTAACTGGTTTGAAGAAGCTTTGCAACTTCAGTGGCCTAAAGGCAGTTATAAGCATTTTTTTCAGATGGCTGTTACTTATTCCAGTTTTGCTGTGGCTTTTTTTTTCCCTCCAAATTTAACCCAGGTGAAAGCTTTCAGGTGAAAGCTTTCAGGTGAAAGCTCGCTGCCTACTCAACTTTTAAGCTATGAAAGAAACATGCGGGAGCTAGAGAGCTTTGGCTGGTCACAGACAGCCTACAGACACCAGCATGAGGCAGCTGTGAAAAGAAAACATGCAGTCAGGAACAGTATTTCCAGTGCAAACAAGGACCCTCACACACATACACAAAAAAAACCCAAACAAAAACCACCAAAACAAAAACCTAGTTGCAAAGTCTAGCAAAATGAAGCTAGAGAGGAGAAGACGACAGCCATCTCTAAAGCCATTGGCAATGCACATATCAGGTAGGGAAAATAAGTCATGGAAATCAAAGGTCAATACTGGCATGAGAACAAGTACTTTCATTTCCACCCTCCACAGCTTAATTAAGGCAACTTGCAACAGTGATAACCCAGCCTCAGAAAGCTCTGTCAGTGGGAGGAGAGGAGAAAGCAAGCAAAAGGGCCTTGCTTATGCAGGAACTCGATAAGTCTGGGAGCAGGCAGACTTGCACCCATTCACTTATCAGGAAATCTGACTTAGTCACCTAGGAGGTCCCTGTGGGTGTTGCCCTGGAAAACCATAAAAATTAACTCCAATGCAGAAAACTATACACGGTTGCCCTCCTCCTGAGAGGCTGATCCCCCCGAGCCTGAGACAGGGGAGAAAACAACCAAAGGCTGCCTCATCCTCCAAAACAAACAACCCCACACTACTTGGCTACCGCAGGACTTTCACCCGGGCCTGGCTGCTCGCCGGCAAACACCTGGGGGAGGGGAGGGACGACAAGGGCACCTCTCGGCCCAACCAACCGCTTGGTCCCCAGCCCGACGGAGGCAGCCCCCGGTGCGGCCAGGGCCCATCCGCACCCAGGTCGGCCGGGTGTACCCCAGCCCCCGGCCCGGCCCGCAGCACAGGCCCAGACCCGACCTCAAGGACCTCTCCCCTCACCCACAGGGCACCCCTCTCCCTCAAGGACCCCCGCCCCACCCGGGGAACACACAGAACCAGGAGCACGGACCCCACACCCCCACCTACCGCCCGCCACCGAGAGAAACCCAGCGTTTACCTCAGCCTCCCTGCACCGGGCGACGCTTTTACGCCCCTTTTGCGACGGCCGGAAAGGAGGTGGGAGGCGGCAGCGGCGAGCTCCGGGGGCGGGGCGGGGCGGACAGGGGCGGGGCGGC
>VXBL01009192.1:236126-260251 GCA_013400195.1 Aramus guarauna
GTCCCCCATGGCCCCCCCATCGCTTCCAGTGACCCCCCCGTACCCCGAGGACCCCATTGAGCCCCTCTGCCCTTTCACGTCCCTGCCTTCAGACTTCCATCTCCCCTTCCTCCCTGCCCGGCTGCTCCTGAACCTTCCCTCCATCCTGGCCCTTTCCCCTCTCTCAGAGCTGCCCCCGTGCACCAGGCACCTCCCGTCCCTCTCCGTGACCTTGCAGTAGCTTCAATTCCCCAGCCGTAACATGGGACACTGTCTCTCTTGCTCAGCTTTGAGTACTGGTGTATTTTTAGCTGTTTTTCTCTGGTAAGACAGGTTGGACTGACAGGTAGTGTGCGTTCATTCTGGACACTGAGCTCCTCAGTCAGCTGTAGCGACAGGCCAGTACCGTGGTATGCCAGGTTTCTAAGACAGGCATTGTGACATTCTTGTGTCATGGTGTCTTGTGCCTGGCTCTATTTGGTTTGGCACCATGCCGTTCTGCTGCTTCCCCAGCTGAGTAACAGGGGCTTACGAGGGCATAAAGATCCTCGCCTCAACTCTCTGAAGGCTGACCCCCATCTCTAAAAGATTTAATAACAACTGTTTGGGTGTCTGTACTGAGAAAACACTCAAAATGAGTCATCTGTTATTACCCTGCAGTGGGAACAACAAAGGTGACACATTTCCTACCTTCTTACTTCTAACCCTTTGAGGATCAGCGACCTTTAACCCTTGTTATCAGTTTGACCCTGCCAATAAGTTGCGCAAATGAACATGTTAAATCCCTTTCTGACTCATCCCCATCCAACCTTTGTGTTTACTCAGGAACGCACACAGCAAATTGCTTTGTCTTCCTTCAAGTCAGTAGTGTCTGTTGGAGTATTTTGATGGAGAGAAAAAGGAGTATCCCTTTGTACAGCTTTATCTCTGCCTGTCTTGCTGAGAGAGCAGGGGAAAGGCAGATTGACAATCAGGGTATCTGCGTTAATTTAGAAATTTCCCTTTTCTACACATACTTTCGACCATCTTCTCAGCATTACCATTCTAGGTAACATTAACTTTCTGCCGTTAATGGCCTTGGCCACCTTTCGTTTTCATTTGTAGTTTCTATTCCGCATGCTCAAGCATGTGCAGAATCCTGCTGCACACTTCCTGCATTTAAAGAAAAACCTGAGAGATGGTTCAAATCTCCTTCGTTTTTGAAACACTTCCTTGACTTGCTCTTGATGATGATCTGACAATGTCTGTCACAGGAAAGATCTGTGATACTTAATTGGGGGCTTAAAAACCCACTGCCTTAGGACAGGAAAGTGACTACAGATCTGGATAAATGTTTAAGAAAATCAGAGTTATGTTGAAAAGAGAGGCAAGGCATTGCCATTGTATAATCAGTTGGCAAAGGACCTTGTGAAAAAACAAGGAGGTTGAGTGTGTTTTATTTCTCACTATTGAAAACAATAGGACAAGATGAGGTGTTAATAATAATTTATTTCAGGACTTTCCAGCTGGCAAATTGCAAGGCGATTCCATCCTGCCTCCCAGTGATTTGAGATGCCTTATTATGCGCCTGCACTTGCCCAGACGCTCCACATTTGGAGCCCTGTGAGCTGGGAGGCAGGATGGAGCAGTGCGCAGTTCGGACAGTCTTGAGTAGAGGGTGCCATAAATGTACACAGTGCTTTGCCACGGAACAAAGCTTGTGTTTGGTATATACAGTCTGTCTGCATAATAGCATGAAAAAAGACTTGATTTCACTGGAAAAGTCTAAACAAGAAGGAAGGTGAAGGGAAATGATAAGAATTATGGGAAGATCTTGACAGAGCTAAGAAAGATAATTTAGTGGGCATAAAATTTACAAAACAGTTTTAAGTGTAAGGAGAGGTTGGCAGGGGTTTATGCCTGTGAAAGAAAGAGAACCAGAGCTGCAGTTTTCTTACAGAGCTCAAACTAGCTCTAATCCTCATGCTGTTGGGATGTACCAGCCTGCAGCTATATTCACAGTAAGAAGTCATGCCTCCCCGGAGCTCTCAGGTTGCAATTGAAGCTACAACACTGCTTTTTACACCTGACCACATGAAAACGAGCATAATTTGTGTCCAGGCCTTAGCTTTGGGCTAAGTGACAGCATAGGTGGCAGGGATACCCAGTCTTGGGCTGCGTCTGACCAGCCCCTGAATGCTGCAAACATCT
This sequence comes from Aramus guarauna, assembly GCA_013400195.1. Taxonomy (NCBI): domain Eukaryota; kingdom Metazoa; phylum Chordata; class Aves; order Gruiformes; family Aramidae; genus Aramus; species Aramus guarauna. Next base: position 238,296 of record VXBL01009192.1, read on the forward strand.
GTGCAAGCTTATGGATATCACCAGCTAACAGGAACGCAGCACAGCATCTCCTCTCTGATGACTTCTCCAGTGTATGAAAATGGCAGCTGCTCATGTGAAGAGAAGACAGGAGTTGTGAGGTGTCTGATTAAATCCACGTTGCTTCTGCACCTATCCTACAACGTATTTAGTGCGGTACCAGCATCACATTGGGATGTCCATCCACAATGAAAGACAAGACTTCATGTTCCATCCTCTTCTAGCAGTGATCCTAGGCACTGGTTTTAATTGCATTAAACGAGTTGCATTCATGGTTGTTTTTTTTCTTGAAAGCTTTTCACTTCAAGTTAAATCTTTCACAGATTCACAGAATCCCAGACTGGAGATCACCTAGTTCAACCCCCCTGCTAAAGCAAGATCACCTCAAGCAGGTCACGCAGGATCGCATCCAGGCGGGTTTTGAATCTCTCCAGAGAAGGAGATTCCACAACCTCTCTGGGCAGCCTGTCCCAGTGCTCGATCACCCGCAGAGTGAAGAAGTTTTTCCTCGTGTTGAGATGGAACTTCCTGTGTTCCAGTTTGTGCCCGTTGCCCCTTGTCCTGTCACTGGGCACCATTGAGAAGAGTTTGGCCCCTTCCTCTAGACACCCACCCTTTAGATATTGATGAGCATTGATGAGATCCTTTCTTGGTCTTCTCTTCTCCAGACTAAACAGCCCCAGCTCTCTCAGCCTTTCCTCATACGAGAGATATTCCAGTCCCCTCATCATCCTCACAGCCCTCTGCTGGACTGTCCCCAGTAGTTCCCTGTCTGTCTTGTACTGGGGCACCCAGAACTGGACATGATATTCCAGATGTGGCCTCACCAGGGCAGAGAGAGGGGGAGCAGAACCTCCCTTGACCTGCTGGCCACACTCTTCCTCACGCACCCCAGAACACCATTGGCTTTCTTGGCCACGAGGGCACACTGCTGGTCATGGAGAGCTCGTTGTCCACCAGGACTGCCAGGTCCTTCTCTGCAGCGCTGCTTCCCAGCAGGTCAGCCCCTAACTGGTGTTGGGTTATTCCTCCCTAGGTGCAGGACCCTACACTTGCCCTTACTGAATTTCATGTGGTTCCTCTTTGCCCAATTCTCTAGTCTGTCCAGATCTCACTGAATGGCAGCGCAGCCTTTCAGTGTGTCGGCCACTCCTCCCAGTTCTGAATCATCAGCAGACTTGCTGAGGGTGCACTCTGTCCCCTCGTCCAGGTCGTTGATGAATATTGGAATGAAACCGGATCCAGCACCGACCCCTGGGGCACACCACTAGCTACAGGCCCTCCAAGTGGACTCTGCACCACTTATCACAACCCTCTGGGCTCTGCCATTCAGCCAGCTCTCAACCCACCTCACTGTCCACTCATCCAACCCACACTTCCTAAGTTTACCTATGAGGACGTTATGGGAGATGGTGTCAAAAGCCTTGCTGAAGTCAACATCCACTGCTCTCCCTTCATCCACCCAGCTGGTCATGCCATCATAGGCTTTGTGTAGACAAGTCCTGTAAATCAAAAAGTCTTAAACACCTGTTTTTTCTGCCTTTCTACCATCCCACTGTACACAAGTTTCACTCCGTAAACCACTTGGAACATAGGAAAAACATACTGTGTCAGGCCAACAGTCCATCTAATCCAATGTCCAGTCAGCAGCAATGACTAATAAAAGGAGAATAAATACTATAGAGGAAGAGGTATGGAAGTACCTCACATCTTGATTATTTTCCTTTATATCTCAAAGATTTAGGAAAAAAAATGAAGCGAATGTGGAACTTCACCAGAAAGATGACTTTGGATTCCCCTTGAGGTGACATTTCTTTTGATGCCCTTGTTCTCAGGTATGTAGCATATTGTTTGTTTGTTTTCCTGCAAAAATCTATTAGCTCAGAAATAAAGTTAAGGCATTATTAACTGCTAAAGGAAATTCTAAAGAAAAAGTAAAATCTAAGCATCAGACTGACTGCTTGAAGTTTTGAATTACATGCCCAGGCATGTAACACCTATAACTGAGAATGCCATGCAAAATATGCTTTCTTTTTCAAATTCCCAATTTACTCATACAAGAGATGGGATTGTGAAGTTTTATTCATTACTATTTTTACTGCATTACAGTCTTAAAATGAAAGTCAACATTAGAGGTAAATGTTATACTTAGCTTAAAAGTGAAAGCTTAAGGGTAAGAAGGCAAGCAACTTTAATTCTCTCACTCTGTTCTTATTCACTGAATCTCCTGTTAGACACCTTCATCTGCTTCATCTTCTTTACAAGCAGCTGAACCTTTAATTTTACAAGGATGTAATTGTACATTCTTTTCAAGGGTTATCAGTTAGAATTGGCTTTTGTTACCTCCCAGGAGAATGCCAGAGCTCATTTGTTCTTGTCTGAGCCACTAATATCGTAGGCTTAAAAGCAGCACAAATGCAAGTCACCAGTTTCTGGTAAATGAGTAATTCTCATTATGCATTGTTATGCATTGTGTGATGAATCTATCCACCTGGCTTTCTGCAAGCTCTCCTAGACATGCCTGCTGGCAAAGGTCAGCAAAAAGATATGACCAGGGTCTGCCTGAGACCACATACCTGCCACGTGCAGTAAGTCCGCATCAGAAAGGTGCTGAGGTCTCCTAAGTGAGATGCAAAGGAGTTGATCAGCTCTGATCTGTTGCAAGATTCACCCACTTTTGCTTCAACGTCTTTTTTCCTCCCATGAGACTTTCTAGTTGTGGTGCTTCCTATCTCTTCCTTCCTTTTCTCTCCTTTCTTTCAGTCTCTCATACTCTAGGCAATGCACACCTCCTCAAACCTCTCAGTGCTGCGCTCCTTCCTATTTTGTCTCAACTTTATTTTACTTTTCTCATACTTCTCCTGGATGCACTTGTATCTGTACTCTTTATTATTTGCTCTTCACCTTTCTCCTGTTTCATATTCCATTTACAACTATGCTTAAACACTTTCTGTACTCTTCTCACCAGTCTAAAAGTAAGGGAATGCCATCGGTAAAGTGGCATAAAACACAGGGCCAAGTATAGCCTAAAGAAGAGAAGGCTCTGGTGGGATCTCATCAATGTGTACAAATACCTGAAAGGAGGGTGCAGAGAAGATGGAGCTGGGCTCTTTCCAGCAGTGCCCAGTAACAGCCCCAGAGGCAGTGGGCACAAACTGAAACACAGGAGGCTCTGTCTGAAAAAAATGGAATGCATTTTCAACGGTGAGGATGACACAGCACCGGCACAGGTTGCCCTAAGAGGTTGGAGTATCTCCATCTTTGGAGATATTCAGAAGTTGTCCTGCACAACTGGCTCTGGGTGGCCCTGCTTGTGCAGGGGGGTTGGACAAGATGACTTCCAGAGATCCCTTCCCATCTCAGCCGTTCTGGGATTCTGAAGTCAGCTCTGCTTAACTTTGTATTTGAAGCCGATAGAAAATTACTTCCCTCTAGCACCAAGAGAGGAGTCACAGTTCTTTCTGTGTGAGCTCACCAGGGTGACACAGCTGCACATTATTGCTCTTAGAGAGCTGGAGGTAGAGACACAGATTTGCTGTCAGGCTGTGGCTTATGGAGCTGGATAGTGTGAGTACAAAATTAGCCATTTCACTCCACTGTAAATGGACTTTGTCCTCCCACTTGTAAAATCTAGGTAGCTGCTACATGCCACCAGGAATAAGTAGCCCTTGAGTTTGAAGGTTGTGGCTCGTTGCAGTCAGCTCTTGCTCATAGATACCTGTGAGCTTATTTAAGGGATGCTTATACCAGATGTTGAGTCACACAGCGTGACAGGTAGTAAATGACTGCAATTATTAAAGTAATTTTAGGTCATTTTCTCCACGTTTGCCCAGTAGATTGTTAATGGAAATTAGGGGCCCCACAACAGCCACTCTCAGTTAAACTGTCACTTTTGGGACATGTTCTCTGTCAGCCTCACTAATTCTAACATGGTGTTATGACACAAGGGTAAGAAGAAAATAGAGTCAGTTATTCACAGTGACCCGTTTGACTTTCTTCTGGCAGCAGCAAACACTGAGACAAGTAGTAAAGTGACACCACTGTTTTCTTTTCTCATGATCTAAGAATTTCAGAATGAACATTCCAGATGTTATTTCTGCTTATTTATGATTGCTTCTGTGCTACAAAGTCAAATGTTCACTTTGGGTTTGCAGGACAGGACTAAGAGCAATATCAAATTGCTGCATTTGAGGCAGCTCGCCTCAAGAAAAGCAAAACCTCTGAGAAATCTTAGTAAACCTTTGTATTTGATTCCTCACAGTGTTGGAAGGTAGAAGTCAGCACTGAAATGTGGTGGTTTCAGCAAGGCCTCTCTGTCTTGCCTGTGGCTTTGGTTGTTTGGTCAGCTGCATCTTTTGTGTTTTCATACATTACTGCAATTGTCCTACACCACGTCGACCCTTTGGTGCCCTACATCAGGTCAGTAATGTTCAAACTGTCTCATAGTATTGAACTGGCTTCTCACTCCTGTGAATTCTTCCCCAACTCCAAACTTTAAACAGCAGTTCTTACCTAACAGCTCCAATTGTAAAGTTACTAGCTGTTTATAGTTATTTGTGTGTAACTGTGTCTATTTTTGTGCAAAAGTCTAACCTTTAAGCTGTGGCTCTGTGAACATATCCTTAAAATGACAATGAACAAGAAAACTGAGGGTGCATCTCCAACCTTCTGTTCAGAGTAAAGCATCTTCCTGTCACCAGTTTTAGTTGTATCAGTAAATCCATACTATAATCTGTATTCCCAACTGCATTGCATCCAGGCTGTACATATGACCTTAGTTTTGGTCTTTCAGTTTTCCACATTCTTAATTTTTCCAGTTTTAATAGTCTTTGTTTACCTTTTATGGAATCAAGATCAATATAAAAGAAATAGTTATACCAAGTATGTTCGTTCCTTGTTCTAAGGATAGCATGTCTTTACCATGCTTATTTCTACAGCTCTAAAACTAGTACAGTTTAATTTGAGAAATGAAAAATTCAGTGAAAAATATCTGGGAGGGTTTTTTCACAAACCTGTTTCTTACAATTCCTTTGTAGACTGAAATAAGTAAAGTTGTGTTGCAAGTATTTTTAGTACAGATAGATACGTATTGCTCCATTTATCTCTTCCAGTGATACAGGGACAATACCACCTGAACGATGCTTATTTGGGATCATGTTAAATATTTCGGCTTTCTTGGGTGAGTATAGAAAGCTGTACTTGGTGATCTGCAGGCAGTTCTGGAATGCATACAGCTTTAAACAATTTAATTTCCTTATTCAGATCATTAAACAGCCCATAATTCTCTGTCAAAAACTAAATTCTAAGCAAGCAATCTTAATTCTCTTAAGCAATTCAGAGGAAAGTGTATGTCAGGGATATTCTCCACAAAGGCAGCATGATAATTACAGATTCCAGAAGGCCAAAAATGTGTTTAAAAAAACCCAACAGACTAGTAAAAGAAATCTAAATGTAAATTCAGGGCAGTCACCTTGGGCTGCAATTATGGAGTTGGGGGGGGAAACAACCTAGTATGTCTTTCAAATGAAAGAGATCAGAAAAATCCAGTAAGTTGACTTGTTTACCATTGTATTATTTCAGTTTTGACTTCCAGATTTTCAGCTTTCTTATTTCAGTGTACCATAAGACAGTTTTTGTATTTTAAATAGTTGCCTCTGACACTCAGCATCTTCCCAGTTAAACAGGAGAGCCTTCTCATCAGCTGAAAATCTTACTGCATTTGGGTTCTCCATTAACAGGTATGGCTACCATGTATGTACGATACAAACAAGTTTACGCTTTGAATCCAGAAAAATCCAAGATCATCATGCTTAATAAGACTGGCCTTACACTAGGACTGATGAGCTGTTTTGGTCTTTGCATTATTGCAAATTTCCAGGTTTGTACTTTGCTTGCAATGTCCCGAAGCTGTCCAGGGTTGTGTGTGTGTTTGGTTACTGAGATATCTGATAAAATGGGGGGTTTACTGAAATAAAACTTTTTAGGGCAAACCTGTATTTTTGTCAAATTCCCTACAGAAAACCATTACAAAAATAAGTTGGGGTTTAGAAATTAGTACTCATTTCTTATTTGCTTTATCCACTGGGATTTGTGAGCAGCCATTCATGAAATTCCAAACTATTAAGAAACCGTCAAGTTCTGCGGAAAGTAAATTCCTCTTGGATCTCCTAGGAGATTTGAAAGCATTAGCTCCAATACAACTATTTTGTATTTTGACTGAAGAGAATCAAGTGTTAAATAGCCAAAAATTATTAGAACTAAAAGTAAAGCCAACAAAAGCACCCAACCCCACAAGAAGTCCAGCTCTGAAAAATCTGCCTTCTTAGGTAGATTTCCCTTCAAACATGCCTAACTCTTGAAAATACTGCAGTGTCAACCAGCTTTTGAATTTCTCCCTCCTGGTGTCTCTATTTTTCTCCCCTCCCCAATACTTTGTTTTTCTAAGATCTGCTATTCTCACATACCGCACCATCAGCAGGACCACATTCTACATCATTGGCTGTTACATGCAAGATAGTTTTGCATTTACCAGCCTCATCATATTAATGAGCAGCTGGATTTTCCAGGGGTCTGTAGTGGTGCCTTTAGCCACTACAAGTTGCAGCATCACCTTGGTCTCCTGCTGGATTAGGGCCAAGGAAAAGCAAAGAGGAAAAGCTCCTGGAAACCTCCACCTTTCTCCTTTCTCCATAGCACAGCTCTCCAGTTGCTTCAGCAACCCCTGTCTTAGAAACCTCAGCATGCTCATTTTTGGGTTTGGGGTTTTTTTTGGAGGTGGTCCCCTACCACACCCACCAAGAAAAAGCCTCCAAGCTATGTTCAACTCCATGATTTCCCTCCGCCACTGGTCAGGAGAGTTTACTTCTAATTTCTGTAGCTTTGAAGATAAAGTATAGAAGGTGCATGTTAATTTGTAAACTAGTTTGTGTAACATTTAATCTTGAGCAAGACAAAAATGGGAAGTGATGTCCCTGCATATCCAAGCAATGCTGAGGACTGGTTGAGGGCCACTCCAGAGGCAAAAGGAGCTAACCCACCCCTGGAATCCACTAGTTACTGAAGACAACTGAAGTTTGAAAATACATGAAGAGAAACAAAGGGGATATGGGAGCAGCCATGACACAGAGAGCTCCAGACAGCTCTCACGGCTGGGAGCCAAAGCACTAGCACAGGGCTTATCCTCATGGGAGCTTTAATTCACGCTGTTCAGCCAGCCTGTTGCTTTTTTCTAATTGTGGCTATTGATTTCCTCCCATATAGGACAAAGATTTTTTTCTGGTGACACCTCATTGCTTAGCAGCACACGATTTTGGAGCACACGCCTTTGCAACTTGGTTTTTCACTATTTAAATATAAATTCCCACCTCTGTTATACTGCGGATGCAGCACTTCTAATTCATTTGTGTACCTAAGGTGCACATGGAGATTGTGAGGAAAGGGTGACTCCAATTCCTGATCTTAATAGTTACTCGGTAACACATAGAGATAGTCTCATGCTTTAGGGCATAAAAGATCACCTGCACAATTGGAGTGCAGGGAGGCTGCCAGGTCTTGCATTGCAAAATTGGCACCACAACGTGATTTTCAGGGCATAAATTTTAAGCTGGGTTGTTTTTCTTGGAATAACTTCTAATTTAAATGATTTTTACTATTTGACAGTTGATTCTCCTACAATGTTTTTTAAGTTAAGAAGTATTGCTGCTTGATACAACCTTGTTCCCTCTGAGTATTCAAAGATACTAATTTGACAAACAGGGCTTATTCAAACCAGAGTAATTCAGAGAAGCACTAAACCTCGTTATTTTTAATCCCATTTTGGGTACTAGAACTGTGTTGTTTTTATCCTGTATTGCATTATCTTTCTGTGTTGTGTTTATCCTGTATTGCATTATCTTTCATAGATGTACAGATTTATGGTATAGAAGTGCTCAGTAGATAGCCTGTTGTCACTCTCATTACCTGCCTGACTGCAGAGATTCCTTCGTCCAGTTTCTGTGTTACTGACCATTATGGCTAATGAGAACAGCTCTTATAAATCCTTGCAGTTAAGATACAGTTGTGACCTGTACCTTAGCCACAAGAACTTAACAAAAGCAGCAATCCAGAGGGCTGGCAGGTGCTGGCTTCCAGCTAATCTGTATGGGGTTTCCAAGAAAAATCTCTTCAGTACTAGCACGTTCCAGAACTGTTCAGTTTCGGATATGAGAAGGTAATTGAGTGGGTGGTGTGCCAAATGTCTACAGAAGAAAATTGTTCTCAGAGTACCTGAGCACTCTACAAGCAGTGCTTTCTTTCCCTAGAAATGTATTCTGTACTACATACATGTGGTTGGAGCCTGCCTGACATTCGGCGTAGGGGCCATTTATATGCTGGTTCAGACCATTCTATCCTACCTGATGCAGCCAGAAGTTCACAGCAAAGACATCTTTTGGATCCGTCTGACCGTGTTACTCTGGTGTTGTTCAAGCATTGTGAGCAGTATCCTTTTGCTATGCAGTGTTGCGCTAAAACAGAGCAGCCTTCACAAATGACAGTATTTACATCTACGTTAATTTAACCTACCAATGGGAAAGCCTGTGCCACAGAAGGCCTGTCATCTTTACCCATACAGCTTGTATCATGGTAACTATTTGTAGCCTGTATTGCAACCTGGGAAGTTTAGGAAAAAGGGAACCATCAGGTTAAGCCCACAAGTGAGTCACTGGATAATAAGAAAAGGTAAGAGGGATGGTTACCACCCCTTCTCCTCTCCTTTCCTCCTGCACACAAGAGCCTGAAAGTGGTAAAATAAGAGTTTATCACAGAGGTCTGACTGTAGAGGATGAAAGATGGGGAGAAAGGGAAGTGCTTAAGAGATGGGTGCTTTTAATGGCGGGGGGTAAAAAGCCAGGAAAGAAGTAAAAGTGTCTGCTCCCTGGTGACAGGAATGCTGCAGCAAGTTTTATAGTTGGATACAACTAAAAGAGAACTATAGAATGTAGCATAAGAAAAAATACTACTAACCTAACCATGCACGGCAGTACTGCACTGCGCCAGCTGGCTCCCAGAGCAGGTTCAAAGTGCTGGCATTTGTCAGAGACACAATTCTGGAGCATATTGCCAAGGTTGAGTCAGAAGAGACTTTCAACCTCTGATCTCCTGCCCTGCCCATCCTACAGTTCAAAAGACAAGATATTTCTGACCAGCATTCCCTATGACCTTCCCGCGGCCCTGGAATCCATCATCTCCCTTAACTTTGAATTCTGAGTGCTGGAAGCAGCTGTGGATTTTACAGAAATATGGGCGAACCCCTCCAGAAAAAGAGGCCTTTTTCCTGTCCAGAGTCACTTAACAGTCAGGAAACTGAACGACAGCAGTTCCTCTGCTCACCCCAACGGACCTAAACATTGTTATTTTGAAAATCATGACCCAGTTTTATGTCAAACAGGACGACAACACTAAAGCTTTTGAATTTACATTCCAAAGACACAACTGCAAAAATCATTGCTTAAATGCTGTCCCTTCTGCAGCTGAATCAAGGCCACCAATTTAATTCCCATCAATTCCACTTATTTCCAGGCTAGCAGCCAAAACCAACTCTAAGCCATACGCCCCATTTCCCAGTGACGGAGCATCTCACTGAACTCCCATTCCTGCTACTGCAAGATGATATAATCTGTACTAGTCAGATGAGAAGCAATAGTTGGGGCGCGGGCTGGTTACAAAGAAGTGAGAAGGACCCTTTCCTGCTGAGGAGGCCTGACACACAGCAAGGAAGTCATCTGTGAGACTTGCCATCCCTAGCAGAAATTTTTGGTGCTAGCAAAGAACAAGATTTTCAGCTGCGAACAGTTAGGAGCCAAGTACAGTTGTGGAAGACTAAAATAGAACAATACGATCTGCTGCAAGTTAAGAGCCTTTTACAGATGTCAAAAACCCACAAACCTCAAATCTGTAGAGGTTTTTGAACCAGCATGGTCAAACCAAAATTAGAGGGAAGTAAAGCTGTAGAAATAATGATATATACATAGATATGTGTGGAAGGGGAAGAAAAAGGAAGTTGTCAGAGTATTTTCTAAATTAACAGCTCATAATGTAATAAGGGAAAGATGGTAACAGGGAGAAGGCTGTGGCCATATGTGAAATGGTTGTAACTGGGACTGGAGGACAGGAGGAAACATATGTTTTGTATCAGAAATAGCATTGCCAGCAGGACCAGGGCAGTGACTGTCCTCTTGTAGTTGGCACTGGTGAGGCTGCACCTTGAGTTCTGTGTTCAGTTTTGGGCCCCTCACTCCAAGAAGGACATTGAGGTGCTGGAGCATGTCCAGAGAAGGGCAGTGAAGTGGTGGAGGGTCTGGAGCACAAGTCTGATGAGGAGTGGCTGAGGGAACTGGGGTTGCTTAGCCTGGAGAAAAGGAGGCTGAGGGGAGACCCAATCACTCTCCACAACTACCTGAAAGGAGGTTGTAGCAAAGTTGATGTTGGTCTCTTCTCGCAAGTAACAAGTGACAGGACAAGAAGAAACAGCCTCAAGTTGTGCCAGGGGAGGCTTAGATTGGATATTAGAAGAAATTTCTTCACCCAAAGGGTTGTCAAGGACTGAACAGGCTGCCCAGGGATGTGGTGGAGTCACCATCCCTGGAGGTATTTAAGACACATAGATGTAGTGCTTAGGGACATGGTTTAGTGGTTGGACTTGGCAGTGCTAGGGTAACGGTTGGACTCAGTATTAAATGTCTTTTCCAACCTAAATGATTTTCTGATTCTATAAAAATAGTCCTAGTCTCTGCTGGACTGAAACAGCGGAATTGCCAACACAGGAAGAACAAAGCAGTTAATTACCCGCTCTGTAATGAGGGGAGGATGGGAGCCAGTTATTCTTATATTGCAATGATTAAATTATTTCCATTGCAGTAGTAGCTCAGGTAGGTAACTAACAGCTGCTAAAGCTGTACATTTTAATTAGCAGAGAACTGGGTATCTTGCATTCAGATCAGTAACCAGAGCTCCCTGGGCCACTCACATCAATTTTTTAATAAGCTTTGGAAGTCTGGGTTTTAAAAGACATGTTTGTGCCACTAAGTTCAGCCTTGTTCACCACCAGAATTAATCTTCCACATCAGGAGGCTCTTGATGTTTAATCTCAGTAACGATTGAAGAAGTTATTATCTTAATCCTGAAAATCAGATCTATAAGTTAATGCTCCAAATTTCATTTGTAAAGGCAGTAGCACTGATGTAGTGTATCTTCCCTCTGCAAGATGTTGAAAAAGTGACATCTCAGTCACTCTGGAAAGAGCCCAGGTCTCTGATCAAATGAGGAATCATTGTCATGTGGGGTTTTTCCTTGGCTGCAGTTATCAAACCTTGAGTGAAGAGGGAAACAGAAAAGCTGATAGCCCTCTCTGCTGCAAATGATACAGTATTCCAACCTGTAACCCACATATCAAGAATTCAAGGCAGTTGAGAAGTAGAAAAGCAATCAGAGAAAGAGGTCTAGACACTATTACCCTGGAAAATATAGCTAAAAATAATCATTCAAAATGCTAAGTAAGTATTTGCATTTGATCATAGTTTAAATGCTTTCATAAGGATGCTATGTTTGATCAAGGAGGTATAACAAGATACAGTGTACAGAGAACAAAGATGATCCATTTAGATTAGAATTAACTTTTTCATGTGACAGTAATTAGTTGAAACAACCTACAAATTAAGGGAATGATGTGAAGCAGTCCATGTCACTGTGACTGTTCATTACACTAAGGAGACTGTGTGGACAACATGCAGAGATCTCCTTAGAGTGACACAATGCAGAGCGGAGTCTGAAATTTCTAAGTTGCTCATTCTTGGTCTTGAATCTTCCTTAACATATTTCTTTACAGTGTTTGTTTCCTCAGTTGTCTTATACAGTGGCCTCTATGGAACAAATCTAGTGCAGAAATTGCACTGGGACCCACAGGAAAAAGTAAGTGATTGAGTGGAGAAAATAAACAGAGACCAAAAATCAGTGACAAATGCATCTGGGAACTTCCTGCAGTTGTGTACGTGTGCTGGAGATGGGAGAGGACAAGTGAGCCTTACCAGTTGAGCCAGTATGCAGCTACTTGCTGAAGTTCCTCTCTGAGCAAAACAGTTGCAGCTTCAAGCTTTATTTTAAATTAATCTCACTCACGGGCAGTAATTGAACTGCCTCAACAAGTTGTCAAACTACCAGGTCTGTGCTGGTCAGCAATTCCCAGTCACTGTTAGACGGTAACTAGAAATAATCTCACGTGCCAGCTGGTTACAGCAAAGCAGAGCTCCTGACTGCTGCCAGGTGGGGGTCTGGTGGAGTCAGGAGGAGAAAAAGGCCAAAGGGTACAAGTGATAGAGCTGCCAGGGAAGTGGTAAGTTCTGGGGTGGGACAGGGACAGGGACAGGGAGATCCCCCTTCCCTCTGAACAGCTCTGCCTGTCTCCCTGGCCCTCCCCATCCTCTCCAGGTACTGCTGGAGGTGTGGCACTTACTGGAGGAACTATTACACAAGCTGGTTTTGAGGGCTTTTCCCACCCCTCCCTTTATTTAAAGCATAAGGAGCCTCTCGGAAGCTTGCTTACATCTGAAGGAGGGCCCTGACCTTTCTTTTGTAAAGAAGTTTTTCTGTTAGTCAGGCCAAGCTCTTGATTGAGCCTTCAGGTTTTGCAGGTGGATATTAAATTCCCAGTGGGGGTCATCCCAGTTGTGTGGAGCAGGTGTTTTCCTGGTCATTCTCACTCTTCTGCTGAGTTCAGCACTTCATTCTCAAAGACTCCAGATACGCTAAGAAATTTTGCTCTCCAAAGGGAATAGTTGTGGATGCGGGGTGTCATATGTGCACGCCATCTTTGTGCCATTACAGGTTCAAGAGGAGCTTCTCACACTGACTTTTCCCCCCCCCTCTCATTATTACACAGGGCTACACAGCTCACATCATCAGTACCGTCTCAGAGTGGTCATTAGCATTCTCCTTCCTCAGCTTTTTCCTCACCTATATCCGTGACTTTCAGGTAAAATGAAGTTAATGTTAAGTTCTCTGCTTCTCCAAGCTCTAAATAGCTTGACATGATGAACAATGGGCTGCCTTTACCTGCTTCTAAGCTAAACAGCATATTATTGGTCATCAAGGCTGAAAGACCTGTGGCATGAATGTCATTAAGCAGTCCTCTCTTCCTCAGTAGGATCTACCCCTGCGGTGTTAACACACAGACCACAGGCGACATTTGCTGTAGGATTGCAGGGCAAATGATGGCATCAGTCTAGGAGAACAGCTTAGGAGTCAGGCTTGTAGTTCTGGAGCCCATCTGCATTTTGGTCTTTCATCTGACTACTGAAATTGCCTGTGCTGAACAAGTGATGAGCCTGTTAACTTGAATTTTCTTTCCTTTTTCCTATATAGAAAATTTCCCTGCGTGCAGTTGTCAGCTTGTATGGACAAACGCTTTATAACACACCACAGAGCTTTGTGACTGATGAGCAGACACTGCTGATAGCAGGGAGCATCTAATGAAGGTGAAGAGAACATGTTCTCAGCATAACTCAGGAATTTAATAGCAATAACGGTTCATATTTCTAAGCATTTATTTTATATAAAGAAATGTATGAAGTGATTGTATTGTACTTGACATAAAGGCCTTTGCTATTAACCCACATAGCAATGCAAATGTTATCAGTATTGTAAACAAGCCTGTAACATTTCTATACATGCCAATGTCATGAAAGAATTAAATGAAGGTTATTGAAGAGCTGTGACTCCTCACTACTTCCACCACTCCCAGTTTTACCTCCCTCAGCCCCTCGCCCTCCTCTCTCCAGTGTCCTCAGGCCAAGGCTTTCAGTGCCAGATGCCCCGGCTGCGTGCCAGGGTCTTTACGCTGAGTGTTTTCACAGGGACACCCTCCCACACACAATAGTCACATCCAGACCAAGCCAGAAGCCTTAAAAATACAAATTTGCTCTAGTTCTACCAAAGCATAGCAAAGAAATTTAGTATTTGATTACAGACAGACCTATGGAAAACATTACAAATAGCTGCCTTTGAGCCTTATTTAGCAGGAATAGCTCAGCTTCCTTCCTAAATTATTGCTCAAGTCTACAGCTATGTAAGCTCTAGCATGTGTTTCCTCCCACACCAAAATAGCTAATGCTGGCATCTTCCCTTCCCTGAGGGGCAGGTAAAGCACCAGGAGAGGAATTTAAGTTTGAGGCCTCCTGGAAATCCCAGTAGCTGCCCTGGGCGACTCTTTCTCCCAGATTAAAATAGGATGTCTCTGTCACAGTCGTGCTTTATTTGCTCTTGCAGCCTGGTTCAGCCCAGCATTCAGACAACTCGTGGTGAAAACAAGCTTTGGAGCCAAAAATCTGTCAAAATACTGACGCCAGAGGAGTAAGAGGACAAGTAGACCCAAGCGACACAGAGTCACAGAGACCCCAAAGGCTCTACGGCTTGGGGAAGATTTCCCAAATACTGTATTTTAGCTGCTGATAAATCCCTAGGGATCAGGGCCTCCTGAGGGAGTTGCACACTTGGCCGCACGCTCTCCAATGAGGCAATATGTAAACCACAGTTTCTGGTTAACTGCTACAATGTCAAAAATACGATGTTTCAGCTCACAGAACCCTTGCCTCATTTAAGTCTCATTAGGCCAATAGTTCAACCAGGAGATTGTCACACCAGTGACATACTGCCCTCGGCTTGCAGAGCCTCATCCCTGCTGGGAAGAAGGCGAGAGCCCTTTTCCTGGCACAGAAGGGGGAGAAGCAAAACCCCCACTCAGTCATTCATCACCTTCCCTTCCCCTCTTCCCCCCACGGATTACTGTCAAGCACAGAGAGGTTGTTCCTGACAACAACCATCAGCCAGGCTGTTCCCAGGAGCAATTGCTCCAGAGCGCCCCGAATTTCTCTGTAGTTAACAGCACTCTGATGAGCCAGCCAAGACAGACTGTGGGCAACCAGGAGTCTGAGCTCTGGGAGGAGTTTGGGTTCTACCTAACCCAGCACATTCCTGAGTTTGCAGTTAAACCCCCCCCACCAGCGTCTCTCAGCCACCCCAAGGCACCCCCACCCAGCCCAGCACCACTCACTGGGTTTCTTGCTCATTTGCAGATCCACAGAAATTCAACCTCAGAGCACCAAACTCCTGTTTAACAACCCCCTCAGCGCTAGGAAAACCCTTTTCCTCCTCTCCCACCCTTTACCACGGGGACAGGGATGAGCAGCACCCAGGAACAGCTCCGTACTCCTGACTGCTCCAGAGCTGCACGACCCCACGGCACCAGTGCCCCCCCTTCTCCCCCTTCCCTGCAGTTTTCCCCCAGAAGGGAGCTCCTGGGGGCTGGGCCAGGTCTCCCCTCTCCTGTGAGAGACTTTTGATGGCCAGTGTCCCTGCTGGAAGTTGGGCACAGTCCAACTGTGCTGCCCAGGGAAAGGCTGAAGCATCAAGCAGTCAACCCACGGATCTCCTTCCCTCGCTGCTACAGGACTCACAGATCCCTGATGGCACCGATACACCTTAATTGTACTGACCAGCCCCCCCAGGGCCTCCTCACACACTTTCTGCCCATGGCCCTGGAGCTCCATGTCAGCCCAGCCTTGAGCACCCAGTCCCAGCCCAAGCTGTGTTGTAGGTAGACACCTTCAGTTCTGCCCCTGGTTTTATTTTGTGGACAGACCTCAGACGTAGATCACAGGTAACTTTTCTCCAACTTCATCTCCTCAAATGTGCAGTCAGTCTTGTCTCCAGTCCCATCTCCTACTGTTCCTGACAGACCCAGAACTTCATTCACCATGTCACAGTGCCTGGGGGTGTCCATGGACCCTGTTACCACCAACCTGCTCTGCCCTACCTGGCCTGGCTCCCTGGCTGCTGAGGGCACTGCCCATGCCCAACCAACCCCCAGCTCATCCTTCCCTGGGGAGTAGCCCCACTCCTGCTGCTCCCTGACAAGGTGAGATGTTTCAGTCAACTCCCAGTGAGTTCATCAGCATTTCCTCATTAAGGAGTGGCAATCATACTTCTTGTCTTTGTCAGTTCCTATGAACTTGTTCTTCCTTTACTCCTGGCTGACTGCAGTAAACTTACAGGCTTGGGCTAGAGAAACTGTCACCTAAGTAACACCAGTGACTTCTTGTGAGACCGTAACCTGCTGAAATGGCAACATCCAGCCATCACTCAAATTCTCAGTGAATCCTCGTCCTGCCACTTGGACAGCTCATGCTTGTCGGATCGCATTAAGCTTAAACACCACGTGTCATGTCAGGGATGTGTAGTGGGTCTGGCTGAGACGGAGTTCATTTTCCCCAGAGCAGCCCTTGTAGTGCTGCGCTGTGCATCGGTAGCAGCAAGGTGTTGGTAACACGCTGGTGTTTTGGCTGCTGCTGAGCAGTGCTGGCACAGCACCAAGGCTGTCGCTCCAACATCCCCTCTCACCAGTAAGCTGCGCTGGGCAAGATCTTGGGAGGGGACACAGCCAGGACAGATGACCCAGACTGACCCAAGGGATATTCCATACCATATGGCGTCTGCTCAGCAATAAAAGCTGAGGAAAGGAGGAGGAAGGTGGGGAATCCATTATTTATGACATTTGTCTTCTGGAGCAACTGCTACACGTATTGAAGCCCAGGAAGTGGCTGGACATCAGCNCAGAACAATGTGGAAGAAAGATGTGGTAAACATGCAAAGAAAAAAAAATCAGAACATGGCAAGTACTGAGCGTTATCTTCAGACAAGTATGAGAAGATGGAGCAGGAGCTCGCTAGGAGCTTGTAGCGTTACAGAAGGAAACTGTTCCAGCTGACTCATCCTTTATGCATTGAAACAAGGTCTTTACAGTTTGGTTCTTTTTATTGCTATTATTATTTAAAGAAAAATTATTAGCAAGTGAAGCCATCAGCAACTAAAAACAAAAGAATTAAAAGAGTTAGCCCAAAGGGCAAAATCTATGCAAGGTGATGGAGACAGCAAATGTTTCCCACCTAGCCCAAAAAGACTTAGGCATGAGGGGGACAGCCAGAATTGCTAAACTGGGTTAAGGCAGCCATTAAGTGTGGGGGAAAAAGCCTTGGATAAATTGAACTTGCATCCCAATGAGCTGGTGACTTACAGGACAAGAAATGTGTTTTCAAGCATCAGGAGGAAGTTGGCCAGAAGGTTTAAAGATAAAGGTATAAAATGAGTCTTCAAAGAAAAGTCTATCAGAAAAAAAAAAATATTGGTATCCACGACCACCACAGAAGAGCCTAGAAAGGTTCCCATCCTTTCATCAGAGGGAACTAACGGATCTGCCCAATACTGAGATGTGGGTAAGAAGTTTCAGAACAAATTGCTGAACAGTAATGAGTTTATGAATGAACAGGATTATACTCTCATGTTCAAACAGGAACTTTAAAGGAATAAAGATGGAACAGATGAAATTAGTTCTCACTGAGAACTGCTTCAGCACTAGAGGATAGGACAGTGGCAAATACAACACTAACTTTTGGAAGCGTCCCCAGGGATGTCTATGGAGCCATAAGAGAGGACTTTCTTGTCCAAACCAATAAAATAGACAGAAATTATAATAAAAACAGAATGAGGGAATAACAATGCTAGACTGTGTGGGGAAAGGTGACATTGCAGCAACAATGTAGTAAATTTCACTGGGAGATCTTATTTGAGATCTTACTGTTTTAAATTAAAACCCCCTCTCACTCTCATAACCACAGGCAGGTATCAAGGCAGGTGTCCAAGTCATCTGGCCAGTAGATCTGTACCGTGACACCTATATCCAGGCAGCTTGTCCAGTGTCACTTGCTGTGACATGGAGAATGACAGCAGCTTCCAAATCCTCCTCACACCTCCTGGGTGGTTCTGATTTGGCAACTACTTACTGGCTTTGAAAGTACCTTTTCCTGCCCTTTAGGAGCTGACAGATTGATCTTTTTGTGGGTCCCTCCTTCCCCACTTGTGTGAACCATCTGGACTTACTTACTACCCTTTCCCTTCTTATCTAGGTGTCTTGTGACTCCTACTCTCTTCCCACCATCATCTCTTAAAGACCTGAATTTTCATTTTATCTGTTGCCTTTTTTAAGACTGTCATTAGTTTCCTGAGCTGGAGCTCCTCAGTAGCTACAAATAGATGTGCTGAGATCTTGAAGACCTGCTAATTTCAGTGCCATCGACTCCTGCCATTCTCACAGCCCTCCTGCCACTTGTTTCTTCTGTTGCTCCCATGGCTTTTCATTCTCTCTCCAGACTGGTTTTCTCTGTTGTATTACAATTCTCTTCCACCACAGAAAAGTCTCTGCAGACTCAGTTGAGGCAAGACCTGCCTCACAAATCCAGTAGTGTTTACAAAAGGAATTGGTGTTCCTGTAAACAGGGATCTATGCTCAATCATCTACCTCAACTTCCTTCACCATAGTTTTACCAAAACCAGGCTGCTATGGCAAAAGATGGATTGTCCTCAGCTGTCTAAATAGCTGATTTAAAGAGAAGAAAGGCTGACTCCACAGTCAGTTTCTCAATGAAAGGAAGAAGTCCCAGATACTCCCGTTGGAGCTTGTACTCTTCAACATTCACAAATTATTTAGAAAAGTGGGTGGAGAGCAAGATGCTAGAGTTTGCAAGCGGCACAGCTCTCAAGAAAATTGAAAAATGCTTCAGAAGGTTCTCATAACGCCAAATAACTGAGCAATAAAATTATGCAATTCAGTGCAGATGAATGAAAACCCTTGTGTTTCTATACACAATAATGAGCTCCGAATGAGCTGTTATGTTCAAATAGATCAACAAATTCAGTAGATCACTCCACAAAAATATCAGCTTAATAGTAAAGAGCCCTGGAATATAAGAAATTATTAGGAAGGTATAGAGAGCAAAACAAAAACCATCAAAATGCCACCGTAACTCCATAATGCAATGACATTTTCATCAGTATAGCAATTCCGGTCCATCCATCTGAAGAAGACTATGGTGGAACTGGAAAGCTATGGAGAAGGGCAAGAAAAATGGTCCAAAGTTTGAGATAGTTTCTGTTCAGAGGATGCCTACACAGAATTTCCTAGTCTAGGAAAAGAAAGACTGAAGAGTAAGATGAAAAAAATCTACAAAATAATTTTTTGCTTGGACATAGTTACCTGAGGACTGGTTACACTGACCTCAAAAAGTTATAAAGAAAAATATAACAAAGAAAAAAAATCAAAGGGTATTAAACATAAAGACACCACATCCGATTAAGAGCTGGAAAATGAAAAGCAACAGTGAAGTCTTGCATACGATTATTATACCTGTGTACTCTTTTCTAGACATCTACTATTGGTCTCCATTCTGATCTTCCTTCTGATCTCTGTTGGTCTGTTAGAGACATGATGATGGGCTGGATGGATCTTCAGACTAATCCAGCACTGACTACTTATCCTTTTATGTCTTGTTTTTGAAAGCAGTGCCATCTTCCTTCCCATTTGCCAGAAGCTGTCTTCAGATGCACTGTAACTGCTCTACACCTCCCAGATCCACAAGAGGAGGACAGGTAGGGCTCTGCCAAATTCAGCCTTGGTATATGCTCCTACTGCCTACTGTGCCATTGGAAATTGGTCACAATTTGTCACTCACATCACACAACTGTAGGAAATTCAGGGTCAGTTTCATACTGTCCAAAACAGTTTGAAAGCTGAACCTGCACATCCCTGATGACAAGTATCTGCAGATTAACTAATTTTCTAGTATTTCTCACACCTCCACCCTCCTTCCTGGCTTGCCAGGAAGAAACTGGACCTGATGGACTTTAGGGTACCCAGCTTCCAGGTGGCTTCTCACACTACATATGGTTGAGTCACCATCCCTGGAGGTATTTAAAATATGAGTAGACGTGGTGCTTAGGACATGGTTTAGTGGTGGACTTGGCAGTATTAGGTTTACAGTTGGACTCAATGATCTTGAGTTTCTTTTCCAATCCAAATGATTCTACAATTCTGTAAATGGCTGGGACAGACCTCTGTGAAGATTTGCGTCCTCATACAGGAATACTGGTGCTGTGTTGGGTTGTCCTCTAGCTGAACAGTTACACCTTTGCACATGGACAGTTCTGGCCAGATACTCCAAGGTTAGGCTGATGTTGGCAACTGGCCCACTATCATCTTTGCTTCCCAATCTGCTTTGTCCAGCACTCACTGCCACCTTTGCTCTTTGGACCCAGAAATTCCTATGAGGTCTTCCATTGATTCTTCCTGAATATTTACTTGAAAGTAATAATTTTAATTCATAGCCTAAATCCAAGGGTTTCATATTGCTGTGTAGTTAACCCAGCAAGCGTGGTTTGTAATTGCAATGTCTCTACCAGCCAAGGCTGCACATAGGGATGGCTGCCAATAACTCTCTCTCCTGGGGTCCTGGGGCTGCAGCCAGCGTTCCCAGGACTCTAGTTTTTCTGTCACAAACAAACCCTTAACAGAGCACAGGACTTCAAGGATGAACAGTGCAGAAAAACAGAATCTGTGCTACAGATGACGTGTCTGGACGAGGAGCAGTTTCAACAACCTGCAAGGTCCTTGGCTGTTGGAAGTCCCTCTCCTCCTGCTGTTGGCGCAACTTTCCCACCTCAGCACACCAAGGGGCTTCTCTTGGCTCTCAGTGATCCTTTCAAAATTGTATTGATGTTGTTCCAAGACATCTCTTTCTCTTCCACAGATGGCTTGGCTTCGTCTTTCTGAATTACACCAAGTGTTTTCCATTATTAGATTGCAAGGAAATAGCCTATTCACTTTTTTCCACCAAATCCTACTATTCACATTTTTTCAAAACCTTGCAGTGAGGATTCTTCTCAAAATTTTCAGTATCTTATGATTGTCTCTAGAGAAAACTCAGGCTAACAGACCACTTTGCTAGGGTAAAAGAGGTTCTGGAAGAAAGACAGTGGTGTGTAGTAGAATGTCAAACCTGGAATCATCCCAGCCCAAGGAGAGGATAAGCAAAATCAGCTTCATTAATTTATTTGGAGATTGTTGGAAAATAAAGGAAGGACTTTTGTCAGAAGATAATTAGGATAGGTGAGTGATGTCTCTTGGAAGAGTATCACAACAAGTGACTGCAGCACCAGACACAAGGCAAAAGGCTGCTTCTATTTCCTTTCTATTGTCCTGTAATACTGGGTCTCACTCGGATGGAGTTAATTTTCTTCATAGCAGCCCATGTGGTGCTGTGTTTTGGATTTGTGAGGGAGATAGTTGTGAGGGAGACAGTGCTGATAACACACCCGTGTTTTGGCTATTGCCAAACAATGCTTGCATGACATCAAGGCTTTCTCATTTTCCTCACTCAGCATCCCTCCCAGCAAGTAGAATGGAGATAGGCAAGAAGTTGGGAACAAATAAAGCTTAATCATCATAGAATCACAGAATGGTTTGGGTTGGAAGGGACCCTAAAGATCATCTAGTTCCAATCCCCTGCCATGGGCAGGGACACCCTCCACCAGCCCAGGTTGCCCAAAGCCCCATCCAACCTGGCCTTGAACACTGCCAGGGAGCCAGGGGCAGCCACAGCTTCTCTGGGCACCCTGTGCCAGGGCCTCAGCACCCTCCCAGGGAAGAATTTCTGCCTCAGATCCCATCTCCATCTCCCCTCCTTCAGCTTCAGGCCATTCCCCCTTGTCCTGTCACTCACTGCCCTTGTAAACAGTCCTTCTCCAGCTTTCCTGTAGCCTCTTTAGGTGCTGTAAGGTCTCCCCGGAGCCTTCTCTTCTCCAGGCTGAACAAGCCCAACTCTCTCAGCCTGTCCTCATAGGAGAGGGGCTCCAGCCCTCTGATCAGCTTCACGGCCTCCTCTGGACTCGCTCCAACAGCTCCATGTCCTTCTTGTCCTGGGGACTCCCGAGCTGGATGCAGTACTGCAGGGGAGTCTGACAAGAGCAGAGTAGAGGGGCAGAATCCCCTCCCTCGACCTGCTGCTCACACTTCTTTTCAT
>VXBL01009193.1:0-21158 GCA_013400195.1 Aramus guarauna
ACTTAAAACTTCCTTTTCTGTTTCATGACAAATACGTGATTTGTTGGTTTTATTATAATTAAGTTATTGACTCAGTAGATGGCACTCTTCCCTCTGAGTCACCAAAGTGCCTAGGTCATCTGTACTTGTTTCCATTTTTTAATACAGTATAGAATTGATCCTGACTGCTTCTGCTCATCAGCACAAGAATACCACTTTTCATATTTTGACAAAATTTCTGTTTAATTATTACATTCTTGCTTGTCTCAATCTTGGCTATTACTGCTGCTGTATAAAGTTTGGGTTTGTGTTTTTTTTTTTTTTTTCTCTGAACTGTTGTGTGTGTTAGTGTTAAAATAGTTGTAACATCCCCCATACACACATTCTTCCACCCTCCGATCCACAACTTGTACCTAACAGGGCCTGATGTCAAATCTTTACTCCCATAATTAAGTCTTATGACTTCAGTAGAGTTGTTTTCATACTAAGATGAAAATTCTCTGTGTAAAGCTTATCAGTCAATTACCTTTCAGTAAATTTCATGTGAGGCTTTGAAGCATGCAGTTGTGCTGATACTCTGTGCTCATGGTACCAAAACAGGATCTCTTGTCATGGTTTCTTGTCTGTTTAAAGGTCTGATTCTGCTGCTAGACAGAAATGCAAATCACCAGTAAACCACTTAAACTGTAAAATACAAATATTTAAATACATGCTCTTCATGTGTATGTTACTGAAATTCATTTGAAAATTGAATTTTACTGCCAATATGCTTGGGTCATATAAAGTTACGATCTTACAATTTTGACTGCCTGTACCTTTGTCTGTGCCATGCTGTGGATGTCTGTGTCCCCTGAACCCACGGCAGCAAGGGAAATTGAGTTTCACTATCTTTCATTATTCATCCTACTTAGGCCAGAGACACCGAAATCTTAGGTGATCCACAGATTTGTACAGCATGTGCTTTTTCTTTTAGCCTTTTATATAGCAGATTAGGTTAGTTCTGTTTTTTTCTGGTTTTGTGCAGCCTGGTCATTGAAAAAATGATATCCACACCATCTCTTGTACCTTTTCTTTAGTTTTGACAGTAAAGAGAATTTAGCTAGTTACAGATGGAAATAAGAACCAGGTCTTGAAATCTTGAAATCTTTTTTTTGAGAAGGCAGAAAAACCAGGGAAGTCCATCTTAAGCCTTTAGTAGTATTCAGTCAGAGCATCCTCAAAGCAGAAAAGAATGCTAGCTTATGCTGAACAGACATCTTCTGCTCTTCCTCCTACATTTTGTTTTACTCTTTAAGAGTAAAAGTGAGTTTTTGCTTTTCCTTGGGCTCTGGTAAAATGAAAAAATAAATCTTCTTCAGCCCCCAAACAGAATGCAATTTACAACTGAGATGTGTTCCTCTGATGTTTTGTGGCACTTTGTTCCTGGTGCCTGTGATACATTTTCAACCAGCAACCCACAGCTGGTTTAGTAAAAGCCATCAGTGATCAGTGTCCTCGGTGTTGGTGATCTGTGATCTATGATATGACGATAACTACTGAGGAGTAGATCCTCCCAGAATCAAGTTTCTTTCTGGCATGACTTGAAAAGCAGGCTCATTGTTTTGTGTCCTATGCTGTTTTAATGCTCTCTTAATGCACTAGCAGTCACAAGTTCTGTTGTTCTCCAGATTGAATGGTAAAGACCTATCTTTCTCTAGATTTTTTCCTTAGATTTCATTTGTAGATTTTTATATTTCTAGATACTTTTTTCCTCTAGAACAAAATTGCCTGTTTTCTTCCTCTCTCCTAAACAACTTAAGGAATCTTCATGTGACTTGAAATAAATAATAGTTAATTACTTGCTCTTTTGCTCAAGCCTTACTGGTTGACCTAGTTTCAGCTGGTACTGAGTCAATTTTCTTACTAGTAGCTGATACAGTGCTGTGTTTTGGACTTAGGTTGAGAATAATGTTGATAACACACTGATGTTTTAGTTGTTGCCGAGCAGTTGAGGACTTTTCAGCTTCTCATACTGCCCTGCCAACGAGAAGGCGGGGGCAGCCAAGAAGCTGGGAGGGGACATGGCCAGGAGATCTGCCCCGAACTGGCCAATGGGATATTCTGTACTGTATGATGTTAAGTTCCATATATAACTAGGGAGTTGACTGGGAGGCAGGGCAGCTCAGGAACTTGCTGAGCATCAGTTCCAGGTGGTGAGCATTTGTGCTGTGCATCACTTGTTTTGTTTATTCTTTTATTGTTGCTGCTGTTAGTGTTGTTGTCATCCTTTTCTGTCCTACTAAACTGTGTTTATCTCAACCCTTGAGTTTTACCTTTTTGATTATCTCCCCCATCCCACTGAGGAGGGGCGTGAGTGAACAGGTCTGTTTGTTTTAGCTGTCTGACAGATTAAACCATGACACTAATCCAACGGATTTTCTTGAAAATGCACCATCTTAATCCCATAATAATTTTGAACAGATACCTACATGAGTATTTAGAGTTTTGACAGCTTAGTGCTGAAATATTGCATTGTTTCAAATTAAATACTTCGATATTTTTCCCCTGTTTTTAATTCTGCCAAAAAAAAAAAATCAAGAAGTTTTCAAAAAATTGAGATAACTTCTGATCTGTTGTCATTAAAAAAAAATCCAAAACATCAGCATTCAGATTTTTCTGTTTTGCAGTGAGATGTAATTTTGGTATTCTGGAATTCATATAACCTTGCTGGTTACTCAAGAATGATGAAACTTAAGAGCTCTTTCAGAAATGGCTTTAGATTCTGTACAAGACTAACTGAAGTGTCAAATCATGGCCTTAGTCTGTGGAGAAGGAAGAATACTCAGATCATGTAACTAAAGTATTTTTTCATGTGTTTTATTGTTTCAGTTCTTTCCAAAGTCAAGATGTAGTTCTTAAATGATTTACAATTGACATGTTTTTGTGTTTTAAGAGCATGATGACCTACATGATTTTTGTGGAAAGACTTAGACCTACAAAGAGTAACACTGGTGCCAGGGATATGTAAGAGTCTGTGTAATAGTTTAGACATATGAGCAACTTACTGCAAAGTACCAGCAAGATACAAGTTAGCTTAGTCCTGTTTTGTCAGACACTAAGCTGACTCAGGTAATCTTTCATTGTCAATAAGCTCAGTTACTGATGATCTTGAAGGAAAAGATACTTTAATGTCAGAACTTGAAAGACAGAAACTGCCAAAATTCATTATTTCTTTCCCATATGGCCAATTACGCGTCTTTGTTTTAAAATTAGCTTTGTACTGAGCTGCTGAAGGGATGGTACTTCATGACTATCCAATGCTGCTGTTGGAGTCAAATCTCTGTTGTAGGTCTTTGTAATATGTTAGGGCATCAGGTGTTCATTATTAAATACAGTATTATCATTATTTTAGTAATTTCTGAACATTTTGTTCAGGTTGTGTTCTGAAAATTGTGGAATGTGGTATTTTATAGAGCTGATCACATTCAGCTTCCAGATGAGAGTGATTCTTTTCCAGACCTTTTAAGATGTTTCTTTGGATAGCACTGAGGTTGCATTTGGATGGCCTTCACACTGCTTCAGCCAGACCAATGGCAAATCCCTCATTTATTACTCTCGGCAGCTTGAAAGAGGGAGTGCTAAGTGATTGGATAAATAGGGAGGAAAAGGTACAGGCAGTTCCTTAGCTTGCACATTAATTTAGCTGTAATGAAAGGTATTTGCTTGTATTGTGATTTTAGGACAGTTAGTCCTGCTTAAAAATTGCACGGTCATAAGTAATGCTGACAAATATTCATTGTCCAGATTCTTTCAGAAGAAACGTTTACCCTATGAGCTCTTTCAACCACCTGCCAAAGTGGAGTGAAATACATTATGCAACGCTGAACAATATGTTTGGAAATGCCAAACAACAAGAAATTGTACTCCAAACACTAGCAAAACCAAGGAATTTTTCAGACGTGTGAAATGCAATCTGTAAAGCCATGAAAGTGTTTATGGGTCTCTGACCAAGATTGGTTTTGAAGCTATTCCATTTTAGTCATATTTTGGCTAAGATTGTTAATTATCTAGTGGTTAAAAAAATTAGCAGCAAACAATAGCAATAGTAAGAGATGCAATTAGTCAGGAGAATTGTGAAATTTTGCAATTCTATTTTTGGTTATGTCTTGAGTCAATTAAATGGATTGTTTGGTAATCCAAAAAACTTTGTTCTTGTACATGACTCTTTTTAAAAATGGGATTCTAAATAGTATGGTGCTATGCTAGGGGTAGTAACTTCACTGAAATGCATGGCTCTTCTTTGTAGTCTTTGCAATGCTGAATTTGCTATCTCTCCCTGCATTACTGGAAGGAAACTCTACTGCACATTCTTTTAAGTAGTTCTAGAACTTAAATACATTTATTAATCTTCATATTTTTACATTTTTAACTAATAAATAATTTTTTTACTTCAGTTTTTTTTGCTTTAGGCTTTTACAAATTCTTCCAAGCAAAAGTGGGAATTTGATTAAAATATTTACATTTGTAAGTGACTTGTATGTATTGAATAAAGCTACAGTTAACATTAATAGAAACACTGAAGTTACTAAAACTGAACAAATTATGAATAAGACTATTTTGCACAAAATAAATTACAGTTCATGTGTTGAAAAAAAACCCCAAATACTGGCATTTTCTGCATGTTATCCAACCTCTTTCCCAGCATCCTTACTTTATTAAACTTCTGTATTGTTCCTTATTTCTGTATAATTCAGGTGGAAGTTAAGTGTTTTGAGTCACTAACTTTACATAGATCAAAGTAATTAGATAACATTGTGATTTTAAAACAATTAAATTCTCCGTGTTTTTCAGCCACAATGAAGAGAAATGTTTTATTGGATGTTAACTTTTCTTGTTGTCTGCATTATTTATAATGGTTTAACTACATTAATTGCCAAAAATTACTGAGCTGGAAAAAAAAAAAAGCATACTTCTTTTTCTTTCAGCTTGAACTTCGTGGATTTCTTACAGTTAGTGTTGTGTTGGCATTGCAGAAGAGAACATGTTTTACAGGACAATGTCAGGCGCTTAAAACTTAACAATCAACACGTCCCCCTCTAAGCAGGGTGAGCTATGAGATCAGACCAGGTTGACAAGGCTTTATCCAATCAGGTCTTGCAAAACCTGTTTGGGCAACCCACTTTACTCTTCGAGTGCCCTCATGGCGAAAAATGTTCTCCTTATAGCCAGTCAAAATTTCTGCTCAGCATTTAAAATTTTGTAAGACTTGGGGGAATAATTATGTTAATAGTCTCATGCTAATATGCAGTATGTGGTGAAAATAAAAAATATAAGTTCAGGTCACTTTTAATACAAAGGAGTAGTCTGTCAATTCAAAAAATAATGGAATCATTTTTTCATAGCATTTGTAGAGGAAACCAAACTGGTTTTGCAAATAACAACTGCAAGTGGGGGAAGAAAAAAAAAAAAGGTAATGCTTTTAGTAAAAGTAGTGAAGAGGAATTTATTCTCCCACTTCAAGATAGGTTAGCTTTGAAGAACTAGTTAAATTAAGACTTGAATAAAACTAAGGCATCAGTGAGGAATTATTTTTGACAATCAAGTAGTTTTAACACAGGGTTAATAGCTTAGTTGGAAGAATTCATACACAGGGAAAAGAATCTGACAGGTGCATCCCTTTGCAAGACATACTGCTACTGGCCATTTTCTTTCGCAGCTAGTACTGAATCTTCTGTGATTCTTTATTGGCAGAAGTACCAAAATAAATTGCACCAGCTCCACTCTTACATTCTTTAAGGTATGGGGAACTAAGTATGTATGGGTGTAGACAGTCTGGATAGGCACTGTTGACTAATCCCAATTTGTATCCAATAAGAGTAATGTGGTTTGTGAAGAGCCACTTTTGTAACGTAAGTTACTGTTCTCATGGTATTCAGCCATTCATTCACAGCAGTTAGTTGTCATTAAAATGATCTGTAAAAAATAAGCTAGACAGAAGATGATAATGTATGCCACACAGACTTTTTTTTTTTTCCTTGAATACAGCAAATATTTCTTCCTGCTGTGTACTGTATGGAGAGGAAGATGAAACAAAGATTTACGCACAGTTCTGGATTGGATGCATGGATTCCTCTTTTTGATACAGACAGACTTCAAAAATCAGTCTGGGGTGGAGGTATTCAATTTGCCAGCACATTTAAAAAACCCCAAAAAACAGAAAACCAAAATTGATGTTCCTTTTGGTCTTAACATGACAGGATCTTTGGGTAGATGCCGTCTTGCAAACTTGGACAGGATCTTTGGGTAGATGCAGTCTTGCAAACTTGGACGAGATCTCAGTCATGTTATTCTTTTTATAGACTTATTCTCTGTTCACTTCTCTTAAACATATCTCTATTACAACAGTCATTGCTTTCTGTCACTCTGTGCATTTCTCTTCCTCTCACTTCACAGGCAGTCTACAAAATTCATTCACGTCAAAATTTGTTAGCTGTACAACACAGCGGCAGCCTGTTAAATGGAATTTATTCATGTCCTCTGGAGAACTACCACAGATGTCCAGCAGTTGTTTGGCTTTGTATTGTTCTTTAAGCATTGACAATCAAATCAGTTGCTATCCCTTCTTGAAAAGGAGAAATCCTTTATTATAATTGATTGTAGCACACACTTACAGAAATGAACATTAAACTTCTAAAAATGGATTGTTTTGAGTTTGCTGTTAAAACAAAAATTCCTTTTGATACTAGTCAGGGTTAAAAACAATTTGAATGAAGTGATGGTCTTTCTTTTTGACCTCAAAAAGAAGTCAGAAAACAGATTTTATTCCATTGACTGAAGCAGCTTTTACTTAAGCTGCTGAAATTTAGCTTTGTGTGTAAATACAACTCCATGATTACCCAAGTAATTTGTGATCGTTTAAGTGGGCCCAAGCACAAGGCATGTTGTTCTCATCATGTTCAGGAAAAATAAGTTGTAACAGTATATGCTTAAGAGTTTCAGTCCTTTTCTCAGAAACTTTGTAAAAATATCAACCAGAAGTGACAGAAAAAAACACTACTACTTTTTCCTCTTTGAATCTGTTATTTGATGATATTATGATTTCACTGAGATGATTTGGGCTACCTGCAAAATATACATTGTTAATCCAGAAAATTAAGTATTAACAATTATTGGGAAAAGCATAAAGAACCTTATTATGTCATTGAGTAAACTGGCCGTAATATGCCTATGTCTTGAATAGTTTGTGTCATTCTGGCTTTGTTATCTCAAAAGCTTTTAGGAGAATTGGAAAAGAGAAGCAAGGATGATAAAAAAAATACGGGACTTTTTATATAAAGAATAACTTAATTTAAGGACTGTCTTACTTGGAGGAGTCAAATTTTGGAAAAGTTAAATTTGGAAGGATATTGCAGTGATCTACAAAGTTACAGGTTTTATGGAGGATGTAAATAAGGAATGGTCATTCATTGCATCTTCCAGTACAAGAACTAGAGGCTGCCCAGTAAATCTAGCAGAAGAAAGGCTCAAAACAAGGAGAAGGGAGACAGCCCTTTATGTAAGTTAGCTGATGTTGAAACTCCTTGGCAAGCCACTTTATGGAAGCTGGACCTATGCATAGGTTGAAAGGTTGGCTAGGCCAGTTCACGAAAGAAAAATCCATTGAGATTTTTTGATCCAGAAGCACATCTGTCTCAAAAAATCTGAGCTGAAAATACATGAAGTTGGGAGAGTGTTGGGGGGTAATTGCCATTTTATGCTTGCATTGATGTTATTCTTTCTTGAGCATTCGGTTAGATCTTCATGAAGGCAGGGTAATGGGAGAGTGGAATCTTTGGTCTGGCCCGTGTTGCAATTCTTATGCTCTTATTTTTGTGCCAGGTGTGGTCTGTCATCTTAATGAACTGCTACTCTTTACAACCTACCTCAAGTACCAAGCCTTTTATCCCATATACAGTGTGAGTAAGGGCAAATAAAGCGGACATTTTGTATATAAAGACATGTCTCATCTTCTGAGAGACTTGTAAACTAATCATTTACAATATTCAGAAAGTTAGGAAAGGAAGAAAGGCCATATCCACAGAAAAACTTATATTTGCAATATGTTATTGCTATAATTTATCTCATTTATTTCTGTACAGCAGAACTAAAACTTGGTTAGTAATCATAGCTGCTAGCTGTGTTACCCTCCTGCCAAAGGTCTAGACTATAAATGGTCTCCTATAAATGGTTTAGCATAATATTTTATGCTGTGTGGCAGGATGCCCCCAACCACGCCTATGTAATTAGTTTTGCTAGCTTTCCTTTTTCCCAGACTTTGTTGCATTAGCACACTCTAAAAAGCATTGCCCTACAAGCCACTTGAGCTACCCTGAGTGAATGTGCTTTGAACAAAAGTGTTATGTATTAGTTGCCAGGCTTTTTCAAAATGCACTGATACAAAAATTACTAGCAGTGTACTTGGAGTAGATATGCAGAAATTTCTGTTCTGTTCTGTAGGCCAGCTTTAGCTAATCACATCCATGTAACTCCATCTAAATTTTGGCTCAGTACTGGGAATGCAATAAAACTACGGAATCACTTTTGAGGAACAGAATACAGCAAGTGTTATCTACGTTCTGGTGATAGCGCAAATGCTGAATCTCTCAATTGTCTCTGAATGGTAATGATGTCATGATTGTCACTTGGGTATGTAGCTCTAAATTTCTGATGCACAGGTATAAAATTTTTTACTATGGATCAGGAGCTATCCTGTGGAAAGAAAATTAGATATGCCACAGAAAAGTTTTGAAATGCTCCTTGTAGTTCTCCTAGATTTAAACTCTCTGAATATTTTTATGGGTTCACATCTCCAGATTGCAAGCTTTGTGCTTTACTATCATAATTAATTTTCATATTTCACAATTTTGGAATCTGCATATTGTTGATCCAGATAAGGGGTTTTTTAATGTTTTTGTTGAAAGATGCCTGGTTGAGGAGTCTTATGGTTGAAGGGGACCTAATGCCTAGCTTGAAATAGAATTAACATGTTCTGAAGAAGAAGGATGGATTCATCTAAGATTGGGCTACAACTGCTAGAAGGCCTGGAGCTTCTTCTGTGTGATGGCTTCTGCTGTCTGTACTGCTACCAGTAAAGTGATTTTAATATACTGAAGACTCAGTCAAACCTCTTTAGCTAGCTTGGGTGCTGATGTTAAATGCAGAAACACAGAACTTGGTGCAGGATGTAAAAATGGAAGGAAGCAAGATGGATGGCTGAGCCTATTGATGCTGCTATGACTACTGTGTGGATATCCCTCAAAATTATGTTTATAGCAGAATAAACCTGTTTGTATAAGCTAGTTGACGATAGCTTGAGCCATAAATCAATCTCTTAAAGCTGTGGAGAGAGAGCTCTCCTGGAACTTATGTTCACTGAGGATCACAAAAGAAAATACATGGAGGAGGGAGGAATGAGTTAGACCTGCAAGTCTGTACATGTTGGATACAGAATAGAAAAAAGGAAGAGATAACTTCTAATGGTGGAGAGATCAAGGCAGAGCAGAGGGGGAAGTGACACTGGTAGTCCAAGGTCTGCAAGGGGCAGGCTTTGGAACCACAAGTGCCTGGCTGTTTCTTCAGTGCTAGAGTTTGCTTATAAAGCTGCCTCTAGAATAATTCTAGTCTACATTGTCAACTAAAATAGTCTAATGAGTTTGTACAATGTTTGTTTGCCTTCATGTGGTTGAGCTGATACTTTCTTAATTAGTAGTCATGTATGGTCTACAGAAAGGTTCTGATTAGGAGGAGGATGCGGGGAAGGGAAGTATTCTGTCTTGACCAGAGTTTAAAATGATATTAATAACACAGCAGACAGCAAGGAATTATCTATATTTTTACGCTACCTAATTTTAATCAACTTTATAGTACTTTCATAGGAGTGAAGAAAGATTGGTGTGTGATAAGTGTTATGTCTGAACCAGTCAGCAGTATTGATGCTGTTTGAGGCGGGTTTTTTGTACTAGCAGAATACTGACTTTGTTCTTTTAAGTTTCTGTAGGTGTCTGTCTGAGATACTTAAAACTAGATTGCAATCTACCAGTTTGTAGCACTTACTATTCTGTACTTTCCATTACTTTATTCTCTTCTCATTGCTGTAGCTGGTAAGGACACATTTCTGTATGAGAATCATGGAAAAGGATGCTTTTTGTCTGGATGGATGTAGATTAAACCCTGAAGAGTGCCCAAAATATGCATAAACACAGACAGTCTTAAAAAACAGAAGATGACTGAAAAGCCTGAATATATCATTTCTTCAAAACAACAAGATTTTAAAGCTAGTCCTTTGATTTTTTTTCATCAGTGATTTGAAATGATGTAACATAGCCTAGGGTATGTCTCAGGCTGCGAACCGTCTCAAGGTCTTCATCTTGTCTTTAGAACTATTTTTGTTTACAAACTCATCTATGAAGTCCTCTATTTTCATGTAAAGAGTGTCTTTTGCAATAGCTGCTATATGCTTGCACGACATATCAACTTAGTGTTGAAGAAAAAACTTTCTGTTGATGTATTTTTCATGATCTTAGTTGAAAATTTTTTTAGACACTTTGGCGTGGAATGTGCGTTGAGAGAATTTGTTATTAAACTTAATATCAAAATCAACTTTGAACATCTGCCCTAAATACAGTGATAATATTACTGATTATGGTAAATTTGCAACTGCTATTCAAATGTTACATTGCCAAAACTGATGAAGACAAATGACAGCATTAAAAAATTTGTTTCAGAATGGAGTTTATCTTTACTATTCTGACTGCATTTGCAGTTTAGAAAAAGTAGTATATAAATGTTTCGTCTACGGTACAATTATTTAAAATATTTCTTTTCATATAAATCAGGAATATTAGAACTTGTAACAATAATAGTTTTTCTAGCTGTATCTCTGAGTTCAATTTATCCACCCATGCTAAGTATCAGAAGGAAGTCCAATAGAGGCATAATTTGGTTGTCTATGGCAGTCTCAATGACATGGAAAACTAATAATAGAAAAAGCTATTTCTGTTGAGTGATGTGTAACATATATATTATGCTTTTCCTTCCTTGGTTTAAATAGCTCTTTTTGGTTTGAGGTTTTTGAGGAAGAAACCAAATAAGACGTGTACTTTATTTTAAGGCAGAATGCTGTTGCGGTGTACCACTTTCTGTAAGGCTAAGGATATGCTGTAGTAAAGACTTCAGAAAGACATCAAAAAGTATTGTGTTATAAAGAGTATTGCTGTTTGTAACCTGAGTGAATCTAATGAACGACCACATTATCTTAAGAGTGATGAGCTGTTGAAGAGTTATGATACAAAGCTATTTTATAAAACTGACCAAAAGTCAGTATTTGTTTTCTAACTAATTTTTCACACAATTCTCTAGCATTAGTGACATTGTTTGCACTTGCAAAATAACCAGTTTTTAATAATAGCCAAGTATATATGTGCAAAAGAATATGGTAAAACTAGAAGCTACTCACTGTTTTTGCATTTTTATTTTCCAAAATTTAGAAACAGGAGTTGAAATTGTCAGCTAGCTTGTGGTTTTTGATCCCTTTAAGGGAAGTCTGAGATTGGAGTTTTATTCATCAGTAGTTCAGTTTATAGTTCTAGGTGTTGGAACTAGGTTAACGTTATTTTTTTTAAAATAGAGGTGTCCTGGTTTTGTCTGGGATGGAGCTCATTTTCTTCCTAGTAGTAGGTATAGTGCTGTGTTTTGGATTTAGGATGAAAATAACGTTGGTAACGCACTGATGTTTTCGTTGTTGCTAGGCACTGTTTACACCAAGTCAGGGACTTTTCAGCTTCTCATACTCATCTCATACCTCCTTCTGTACAGTGGGGAGGCTAAGGGTGCACAAGAAGCTGGTAGGGGACACAGACAGGACAGCTGACCCCAATTGACCAAAAAGATATTCCATACCATATGATTTCATGCTCAGCATATAAAGCTGAGGAAAGCTGGCTGGGAGCTGGGACCTTGGCTCAGGAGCTAGCTGGGCCCTGGTGGTCTGCAGGTGGTGAGCAATTGTGCTGTGCATCACTTGTATATTCTGTTATCATCATCATGATCTTTCTTTTCTGTCCTATTAAACTGTCTTTATGTCAACCCATGAGTTTTACCTTTTTTTTCTTTTCCCAATTCTCTCCCCCATCACACTGGCGTGGGGGGAGTGAGCAAATGACTGTGTGGTTGTTTTAGCTGCCTGCCAGATTAAACCACAACAAGGGTTTTTTTGTCTGGTGTTTTAACATTTATTCAAATATGAGACATATATGATTGGGTGCATAGATAAATCATGTTGCATGGCATGAAGAATAAGAAGTGAAAAAGATCAAATTCTAATGAACTTCTTATGTTTATCATTGAGCAAGGGTGTATGATGACAGTCTTTATTTTAGTAGCTTATTGTCAAAACCTACAATAATAAAAAGCAAGTGTCAAAAAGTATAATTGGGTTTAAAACAAGTGAAAAATAAAACCTTTCTTTCAGAGATAACATATTTGGAAATGTTGGCTAAAAATGAACTCTTAATAATCTGTAGTAGTTAGCTCTGTTTTGTCTTAGTCAGGATAGAACCAGTTCTTAGGCTTTGTTTTCTGATAACCTTTTCAAGCAGGTTAACAGGCAAATCCTGTAGTATTATATATATGAAATGCATGCTCAGCTGTTTCAAAGTTATGAAGAGCTTTATGTCCAGTATACTTATTTGTTGGTTTTGTCCAGCCTGAATTTTCTTACATTCATGTACTTTTTATGTTTATATTCCAGCCATCTTGGTAGGTTTTTCCTTAGCAATTTGCTGTGATTGTATTTTTTTGTTTCCTATACTGTTTTTCATGAAGAAATATTCCTTCAAAAGCCTCAGTTATTTCTTTCAATATCTATCTCAAATATTACTCAGGCATATTGGTAGCTTTCAGGTAATTTTAGAGTAAGTTCTTACAAGTAAGTAGCTTGTGTTTCATACTGATTTTAACAGTTTGCATTTTTAATAAGAGTTTCATGCTTTATTCATTTATCATAGTTAAACAAAATACATGCTTTGAGTTTTTATTGTTGATTAGTTAAATTCTTTAAACTGTATCCAATGATAGCATTCTTATATGCTTCCAATCCTGTTACTAGGTATATTTCTATCTCAGTGTTAATTTGATGCAGATAGTCCTTTCTGGCACAGTGGACATTTCTAGTGACATACAGCTAGTAACAACAGTGCTTTACAGAGACTCTCTTCCTTTAGTGGGCCATTTCACATAATCAGACTGGTGAAAATGGCAATGTTATCCTTGAATGTATAAATACACATTAACATCTAAGTAGTAGCAATTTATTTTGCCTTTGTATCTACTACTGTTAATACCACTATTAGAACAACTTTTTGAATTGAAATACTCATGCTTCAGAAAGTTTAAAAAGTGCAAGAGCTCAAAGGAAGGTGGCAGAAAGTTCACAGTGTAGTGTTGTGGCGCTGACAAAGTTCAACCTATTAATCTGATTTAAAAGAAAATAACAAAAATTATTTCAGCATGCGAGAGATCTCTAATGGGACAAAGGGACTCAACTTTGCTTACAAAGGCCCAGATGGACACTGTTGGTGTTTTCTTTTTTTTTGGTTTGGGTTGGGTTTTTTGTTTTTTTTTTGAGACTGAAGAGGAATTAACTAAGTGCAAGCCATGGAGCTGGGTGCTTGTATCAGGGAAGGTATCGGTTTGTGCTGTCCTGTTATCTCTGCAAGCACTCACAAATGGCTGCTGGGGAGGGAAAGACAGATGAACTGGGTAATGTAGTACAGACGTTCTCAAATTATGTAGAAAACAACTCTTAATGTGAGACTGAATAACTTTGAGGATCAGCTTTTTATCCTATGTAGCTTCTAGAAGAAATTACTTATCTTTTTATGCTAGGGGTGGGTGGAGGTACAATTGAATCATCATGATGCTTTCTAGCCTTCAAACCTGTGAATTTGTAAGTCTCCTTTTTTTTTTTTTTTTTAAATAAGGGACGCTTGCTTACATAGAACTCTGTGTGAACTTCATAGTTGCACAATTACATGCATCTGGCCCACAAGCTGCAGGTTGAAGGGATCAGAAAGGATCCTGTCTCCTTTCCCTGCAATGTACAGCTGGATGGAGAGAAATCTCTGTCTTTCCCTAAAGTGTCTGGGATTTGCTGTAGCTGCAAATAACTTATCTGACAAGATTGAGCAGTGCTTACAGTATTTACAGAGAACTCATCTTTCTTATGCATTTGACTTAAATGTCCTACTCAAATGATCAGGATCATACTAATCAGATTTGCAAAGGAAAGGGACTTTTTGGCAAGTCAGAGTAGCAGATAACTAAGGATTCTTCAAGAGATAGCCTGTAGCTTACGTTACAGTAATAAATTAAATAAGCATGTCAGTGAATTTTTTTCTTGCACCGAGGACCACTGGCACAGAACTTCTCGTGTCCACACTTTTAAGCTGACTTCTCCAGAACAGAACAGAACAGCTTTGTCTGTTTTGCCTGTTCATAATTGTGTGTGGCCACCTTCTGAATTTTTCCAGGGAATTCTTTGAGATTAGTTGTTGTCATGGGCCAAATCTGTGCAAGGAACATTTTTTTTTTTTTTTTTTTAAACAAACAATTTGATGGACTTTTAAAGCAGTTTGATGATACAGATAATAAAATTTCAGTGTCCAGGAGTGTGGTCCCTTTCACTTTTTAGTTCAGTAGTATAGATGTATATTTTAGCATGGGGCATGCTTTTGTAGACCAGAAATTTTTCCTTTTTAAGTGCCCTCAGAGGCACTTGGAGTCTATCTCTGCAGTTTCCTTCTGGCTGATGTGTCATTTGGAGCTGTCAGTGACAGCTTAACATCCATCATGCGTTTCCCACCTGCCTGATGCAGCTTGCCAGCAGCCCTGCAGGTGTGCCCAGAAGTCCCAGAGCTCTTCCCCATCTGCCTCATCAAATGACTTCTGATCCATTCAAGGTATATCAATCTTGCCTCATACCTCTTTCCACATTCTACTTCCCCCAGCCTGGTCACATTTCAGGGACATATGCACCCACTTTATTAGGAGACACATGATGTTCTCTTCCAACTTGGGCAAAAGATTTACTTGGCTGTCTCAAAATGACCAGGTTCGTCCTGAGGGTTTTTGCAACCTGCATATCTGTATTCTTACATTCAAATTCTGTGTGGTGGCCCTCTTACGGGTTCTGTCAGTGAATCAAAAAGAAAATATATTCACATCTTGCAAACTGCATTTTTGCATAACTCTGTGACTCTTGTTCTAATTTTTAATGGTTGGTTGAGATAATTGCTGGCTTGAGAATTTACCTTTTGATTGTCTTTGGCTCCTGAAGTATTTACTAAAGTCCTGGTGACAACTATGACCCATCTTCACCTTTGCAGTGGTTTTATTTGGTGGTTGTTTTTTTGTTTGCTTTGTTTTTTAAAAATAGCAATTAGACCTATCTAATCTCAGTGGTAATCTGGATGATTTGTCATTGAAGGGGTTTCTTGGCTTGAAGCTACTATTTGGCAAGTATTGACTCTATAGTTTTCCACATTTTGGAACCCAACATCTGTGGGTTAACTGAATTCCTTGAAAATTCAAAATAAAATTAGAGGAAGTGGTGTCAAAACCAAAAAAGACAAGTTAGGCTGATTAGATTAAGTCATGAGAGAAGCAAATGATGGAATTGAGCAGTTTGATACATAAAAATTATAAGAACTTTCAAACAAATCATGAGCAGAAACCATCTATAAGAAAGGAAAAAATGAGAAAAATGGAGTTCGAAGACGATGTAGGTAAAGTCAGTCATTGGCCATTGAAAACTGAGACTTTTTTCTGTTAAACTGAGGTATAAGACAGTGTATGAATATTCCTTACAGGAAATTAATTATTGCCTGTAAAATTTGAGTATTTAATAAAACCATAATTAGAATACATTACTACCTGGGTATGTTCTTGCAAAAATAATTAGTGTATTGGAAAAATAAAATTATGTTTTCCTAAGTTTTATCTAGTATCTATTTATCTAAGTTTCATTATCATCATATTTTCTTGCAATCACTAGCCTATGTATAATGAAGAATACTTGCTATTCAGCATGAACAGAAGGATAGCATGCTACTTGTTTTTCAAAAAAATACAATGGGAACAAGGGACCTAGTTCATATAATTCTCTCCTATCACAGTTCCTTGAGAAATTGAACTGAAGTTGAGGAGTAACTTTAGATTCATACCTGAATGACAGTAAGCAGGTCCATGCCACAATGGCAAATTTTCAGTTGCGCTGAAATAAGTGACAACATTTTTACTTGATTTTAGTGGAACTGGCTTTCTTCTTAAACATCTATTTTATCTAAGGTTGTATGTCTTTGATTGTTTCCTATTAGCATTGGATATTAAAAACATTAGAAGACCAGGTTTCCTTATGTTCAGTTCTAGAACACATTTTAAAGGATTCAAGCAAGTTTACGTTTTCTCACTAAATAAACCTGATCCCTGTCTGCTTTCTTTGAGGAATAATTTTGCATGAACTTCAATAGGATTAAGTTCAGGCTCTGTCCTAAATGCAGAAATAAGAAGTTTGCTTCTGTAAATATGTAGAAGTCAGGAAATATTCAGCAAAATCTTTCTTTGTATCTGTGTTGTGTTAAAGCTTTGTGACATACAAAACCTGATTATATTCCAACACATTTTATATAAGAATGCTGATTTGATTACACTCACCCATCCAAACAGGAAATGGGAAATCAGTGAGAGCTTTATGTGTATAGGAAGGCAGAGTTTGAAAACACCTTGATGAGATCAGTTAATACATTTGAGTTCAAAATCAGAACTTAATCCCAGAAACTGCTCCACACTTATTACCTTTAAAAATCACAGGAATTCCATGTGGTCACAGCAGTCTACATGCATAGAGAGTTTACTGGATTTGTTCCAAATGTTAAGCTTTGTTATTTTGCCCATGGATTTGGCTTACAGACAGACCTTAACTCTTTTTAGCACTGAAAGGTATTGAACTCGTGATCAGACTCCTATGTGATAACAGTCCTTAGGTTATTTTTAACAGAAATGTCTGGTGGCCTGAAATTAGTAACTATTTGGGTTAAAAATTAAAGCATAAAGATGATACCTTTTCACCTTTGTTTTCACTCACCATTCAAAAGAATATAATTTTTTC
The DNA here is from genome assembly GCA_013400195.1 of Aramus guarauna. Lineage (NCBI taxonomy): Eukaryota > Metazoa > Chordata > Aves > Gruiformes > Aramidae > Aramus > Aramus guarauna. Next base: position 17,162 of record VXBL01009193.1, read on the forward strand.
GGAAACATATACTGCAAGGAAATCAGCATGAATCCATGAAAATCAAAGATGAGGTAGGGGTGTTCTCATATCACTAGCCATATCTTAGGACCGCATATTCAAAATATGAAGGTGTAATTAATGAATTGACTGCTGCATGACCGCTGCTATTGTTATTAGCTGTGCTGGGGAAAGCATTTCAATTCCATTTTCAGCTCCAGACACTCACAGGTTAACTACACAAAAAGTCACTGAGCTTCTATATTTGAAGGAGGAATTTGGTACATTTAGGTACTTTTGGAGGAATGTACCTAAAATGATGAAAATTCTCCTTGAAGACATTAGCTTTTTGCAAAAATGTTTTTCATTTTAGTTTGTTGTAGTATCCTCTTAAGACACATATAATCATTGGAAGATAATAAGAAGGGTACTATAATGGCAGTTCATAAGATTTTATTTATATAACTGTTGGTGTAATAATTGAGAGTTACAGTTTTTAATTAGAATCAAAGTTTAAGCAGTAGGAGTTGCAGTTAATATTGTTTAGTTGATAAGCGTGAGATTGTAAGAGGATTCCAATTACGTTCAAAAAGTAAAAGTTAAGGGTTTTGAATCAGTAGCAGTCTATAGACATGCTGCTGTAGCTTCGTAACAGCATGGTAGACTGCTTTATGGAGCCGGTGATTACAAAGATCCACTTTAACCATTTTTTTCTTACTGGCAGGTGTCCCACTGGCCTGAGGCCAGCGGCTGTGAGTGTACTGCAGCTTGCGGTTTGCACCAGAGTGCAGAAAATGCCGACACCAGCTGGCTGCACATAATTAAGCTGATTGCGGTCTGACAACTTGAACTATGATACAGATATGTGATAAATATACAGAATATCTTACAAATTTGATTCTCTGACATATTTTATCTACTTTTTTTCCTCCTTAACAGATACGATATCTGCACTTACAAAAACAAGCCTTGTGGAACACTGGGTAAGATTATAAAGAGAAATTGCAGCTTGTATTTGATCTTTCCTTGCTTTATACGCAGCTATTGATTTACTTGATTAGATCTTTTAAACTTTATGCTTTCAAAATGTTGCAGTTTTATAAACATGGACCATGAAAGGTAGCCTAGGTAGGTTTTGGCTTTGATACATTTCTGGAAGAGTTTAAATTAAGTGAGCTGCTGCTGTGTATTCCTTCTCTGGCAGCTGTAGTTCTGATAAAACTTAGCAAATTACTCAAACTTACTTCTTACAGGACAGAACTTGCTGTTTATGTCCATTTTTAACCTGTCTCTGTGATATAGTAAAAAAAAGTAGAAGACCAGGAAAGTTAAAAACCAAACAACAACAAAAAACCCTTAGAAGAGGAACATGCTTTGAGGTTTACCCTGTTGCTCTGTTGTACATGGGGAATACAGCTTCAGATCGGTCCTTTCACAGGCTTAAGAGAGAAATACCACAGTGATATAAATTACAGTAGCATTGAAACTCCTTAAAACAATGCTTTGACAATGGAGAAGCACACATAGCAACCTTAGGTGCAGGATGGACAGCTATTGTTCTATCCATACCTAAATTTGTCACCAAAAGTGATTTACTATAGTATTGTTATTACCTTTAATAGTGCTTTAATATAGGAAAGAAACATTATTCAAAGACTAATGTAACATCATTATTTTATTTTTTTTCAATTTGCATCCTTTCATAAGCCTCTTTCCCAGAAGTAATTAAAAATACAATTCTAATTCAGCCAACTCAGATTATTAATACTTTTCCCAATCAGAGCTCATAATTGTATTTGCTTTTTTTTTCTTTGTATTACTGTATGCATTGATAGCCTTAACTCATGTTAATTTTTCTACAAGTCCCGCTCAAGTCAGCACAATGCTTCTGGCACAAGGATGTAGTTTACATGGGGAGAGGTACCAGAATTTTGACTGCTGTAAATATAAACAATGTCTACAGCATGTTTTAGTAAAAGGCAAATGATGCTGATGAATTTCTAAGTGTAACTGATTTTCTTTGATATCTGAGTGAAGGAGACAAAGCTGAATAGCCTGTCTATATTGATGTCAGAATTGTCTTTGCAAGTGTTAAAAGAAGAAAGTTTGAAAGTGTACATTCACACACAAACTTCTTGGTATTTTTACGTGATATTTTTAACACAGATCATTAGTATACTAGTTCTTACAGTATCAGACTTTGGCATAAAGGTAAATTCTGCTCTACTTGAATCCAGCATCACAGAGGATAGACTTTGGCAAATGTTTTATTAAACAAAGGCTTGCTTTAAAAAACAAACAAACAAACAAAACCCCACATATGGTATCAGTTCCACCTCAGTGTTGTAGGACCCTTGGCTACACTACCATGACAATTTATTTGCATTATAGGCATTGAATTGGAGAAGAGACAAGGCCCTGTGGCCCTCTTTTGCAAGAGGTTTAATATGCTTAAGTCCCAGTGATGTCCAGTAACTATAGTTAAGCATATATTTAAGGAGTCTGTGAACAAAAGTCTTAGAGAGGTCTCAAAAGGTCAAAAGAAACCTGAATCATTGGTATTCTAGGCAGAAACAGAAGTAACAGATTTTGTGTAGCACAGACATCTCTCCCTTATTCCAGTTTCCTAAAACAGGGAATCTTTCATGGAACCTCTGAGAAAAGATAGACCTCAGATGTCTTTGCAGCACATACGTGGCTCCAGTGAAGGACAAACTCCTTTTTTAAATCTGAGCCATAGACTGAGTTCTTGACTTGATCTCTGTCCCTTTCTGCAAGCACGGTATGGAATTATGTTAATATGGTCCTGTAAGTCACTGAAGCAAGCACTCAGTTGTAAGATCTGAAGATAGAAATTACTTTATCGCTCAAATGTGGTGGACTTTGCAGGGGAGCATGGCAGTTAGTATGTAAGTATTGCCATGTTGTCTTCAGAATGTCCTACTCCATTAGAATAGCTGTCACAGGTGAACTGTAATTATTGCATTTTCAACAGGTTGCACACTGCAAAAAATATACAGATTTTTCTTCATGGATAGTCTTTTTTTTCTTTCTGGTGTTTTATCCTGTCCTCAGTGGGTGTGTCTACACTGATGATTTGTTTATAGCAGTAGTACTGTTTTTATGCAAATTCTACAGACACACATTGTCACCTTCTGCCCATGTCAATTTGGTTATCAGAGTAGTTTTGATATGTGCAAACTAGATTTGTTTTGGAGCAAGCTAAGTCAGAACACATACTCCCCAAATGCTCCATACGTGCCTGTGGGAGACATTAGAGTCTAAATCGCTACATGGGCTGTATTGTCATGATACCCTGTAATATTTTTTCCCTTTAGAATGCTTTGAACAACATGTGTAGCAAATATGTACAGGATTAAACTAGTCCAAAGTAGCGTCCAACCCACATGCAAAGACATGTGAGGAGCCCTGCTGACCCACTCCTATATAAAGAGTATGATATCTCTCTTCCCCCCTACCTGCCCCATTTCCCCCATCCCCCAACCAAAGTTACACTTTTTCCAGTCATTTTTTTGTTACACTGTAGTTAACTGAGCAGGTAATTTCCTTAAAGAAAGGATTACTGCTTTTTTCATATAAGAAACTCTAGGGAGGAATACATTAAATAAATCTGATGTTTAGAGCTTTCTCTAGTGGCACTAAATTATGACTGCAGTGTGTTGTGTGATAATCTGTTGCTGAAGAATGCATAAAATACAGAAGAGTCATATTCTATAAATGCCAGTGGCTTTTTCTCTCTAACGAAAGGTTTTATAAGGGCTTGTAATACAATAACGTTTTAATTCCAGAAGATGATGGGTGATAAATGGAAAAGACTTCAATGGTTAAATGAATACTTGTTATTAACATGTCTCCTCTCTCTTCATTGATGCATTCAGTTTTGTTTTTTTAATTTTTTTTTACATACCATGTGGGGCTTTTCATAGCTAAAAAAGTTGCTTGTATGTTTTTATGAACCCACTAAACTTAAACAGATTTCTTTAGAAAAATAATGTGG
>VXBL01009194.1:1465-22421 GCA_013400195.1 Aramus guarauna
CGGAGGAGCGGCGGGAGGCCGCGGCCCCCGCCGTGGCAGGTAGGGCCGACCTGGGGCCGCGGTGGGGCCGGGGTGAGGTGCGTTTCCGGCGGCGGTTGGGCCGCGGGGGTGCGCGGGGCCTTCCCGGGGTAACAAAGAGAAGCCCGGCAGCCGCCGCCGCGGCCCGGAACCAGGCCCGGGGCCCTCCCCCGCTGCCTGTTCCCTGCTCGGCCCCCTCCCGGGGCTCGCCCCAGCGCGGGTGGGGGGTGCCCGGTGTCCGTCGGCCTGTGGCCCGGCGGGTGCGGAGGTCCCCTCAGCCCCGGGGGCACCGGCGGGGCCCGGCCCGGCCCCTTTGTCCGGCCTCGCCGTGCCCCTGCTCCGCCCCGGGGAGAGCTGTCGGGCGCTGCCACGGCCCGGCTGTCTCGGGGAAGCGGGTTGTTCACCGGGAGCGTGTCACGGGTGTTGATTTAGTAGGTGGTTTTTTTAGTTTGTTGGTTTTTTGTTTGTTTTTTTTCTCTCCCAGCCATGGAGTGCAGAGACAAAGCGGCCGTTCCTCCGCGGAAGCTCGTACAAGGTAAGGCTGCGGAGGGAGCGATGGTCGCTAAGAGGGTGTCAGACCTGTTTTTGTGAAATCTATTGGCTTTGCAGTAATAAACCATCCCTGAGTAACCTGTTTCAAGTCTTGTGCTTAAGAACTAATAAAATACCTTGACAGTTGAATTCCTGCCCTTCCCCCTGCTCCAGTGTCTTGTACGATGCGACTGAAGTAATAAAATGTTGTTGTTTCAGCTCGGTTGCCATTCAAACGCTTGAATCCCGTACCAAAGGAAAAATACGATGCAGATTCGGAAGTCAAAAAAGTAAAGAGCTCACAGAGCGGTTTTGGTCCGAGTAAGGATTCCTCCCTAGACGCATCGCATGCATCCCTGGACGACGTAGAGAATGACTGCCAGTTGGATTCAGATGTGAATTTTGCTGCAAAACTTGTTAACGGAAAGGGTCCGTTAGACCATTTTATACAGAAAAACACAAAAGATAACACAAATGAAACTGTAATTGTTATTGACCTGACAAAGGGCTCCAGCCATAGACTAAGTGATGACGTAGACCATGTTAATTTTGATTCAAGAGCATCTTCATCCCTAGCTATAACTAACGGCGCATTAGGAAAAAAGATAAACCATTTGAGTTGCCTGAATTCTGCTCAGAGTAGCCCAACGGATGATTCAATGGACACTGATGCGCGGTGTGAAGCCGTAGCAAGCAAAGGTGAAGGTCTGGTAGACGGAATCCCGTCGTGTTCCGGGTTAACAGAGCGTAACACAAAAGTGAACCAGAGCGAGCTGAAGGACGTCATCTTTGAGGGGAAGATGCCTGTAGTGCTCCTGGAGGATATTATGACCACAAAATCTCCCCAAGTCGCTTCTCTGGATGGAAGCGTCACATCGGAAAATGAGACCATGGAATGGTCTCACGAAGGAGACTCTGGACTTACCAACTCCTCGCTAAGCTCTCGCTCTGTGAGCTCACCTGAGGCGCAGCCTGCTGCAGAAACAAAGAGAAATACGAGTCCTTTAGCTGCCTCAACGCCTGTTAGGAAGGTCGGTCTCTCTTGGGTATTTTTTAAAAGCTGCTGTGCTGCGGATAGGTTGTATGGCTTCCTGTGCTTGTAGCGAGAAGGAGGAATAGGATACTCACAAAGGCTGTGAGAAGTGTATGAAAGGTGGTGTTGATTTATTAGTAACAACTGAATTATTGCCCTTTTGAATCTTCATTTAAATCCTATAGCTAAAGGATTTGAATCTTGCTTGGTTTTGAGCTGCTGGTGTATTTGTATGGTGTGAATGTAACTTTAAACTCTGTTGCAGATTCGTTTTTTTTTTTTTTTATGAAGCGCATGCCCTGAGGCATTTGGTGACTGGGATGAGGACAGTGTCCAAAAGCAGTCTTGTCCGTTAGGTGATGTTTTACAGCTTGTATCCTTGATGAAGCTGCTGTAATTACTATGAGAGGATGTTACCCCAGCTCTCAGCCATCTTTTTAGGGGCACGGGGAGCTGCTTTGGGGAGGAGTCACCATACGTACAGCGCTCCTGGGGACGCGTGATGCTGTTGGGCAGCGAAGGCTGGAACACAGCAGGGATCACCTCAAAGTTAGCTCTGTACGAGCTGGCTGGTTGCCGTCTTAGTTCCAGTTTAGCACCCCCACTCCGGCAGCAAACCCTAAAACACTGTGATTTTTGCGTGCTGTATTGAAGAGTGAACCTTCTAAGGACAACAGCATCCGTGGAGGTGGCTGAAACATTCATGTGGCTCGAAGGGTTGAGCGGTGAACAGACATTTTGGGGAAGAGAGTGTGAGTGAGGTGTGAAGTGGAGGTTTCTCTTTGGGGGTACCTGTGAAGCAGAGCAGTCCCGGTGAATGCTTGAGGGCTGTAGCTAAGCCTCACCTGTGGTTAGGCCGGATTATCTGACTGGTGCATTTGTTCTCCTCAACTACATTACTAGAGGGGGGGAAATAAGGAAGGTGGGTCAAGGTTGTGCTGCCAGAGGTGGAGGATCGAGTCTGTGGCTCGGGTAAATGAGGGTGGAGTGGCTGGTAGCCTTCCTCTTCTGCCATCCTGAGCCTTTTAAGAAAGACTTCCACCAACTTTCCCCTCCAGAGTTTAAGGAAAGATTGTCTCTCAGGTGAGAAAAAGCCTCACTGGCCTCGAGGAGCTATGGATGAATTAGCTGGGGCTTGGAGCTCACGACGTGACAGGTCTTCCATGTCTTCTGCTGTGTGCTTATCAAGAAAAGTGATCAATTCCTATACTGTTAAAATTCTCTGTCTTTCATCACTAAAATATATAAACTCAAGCAGGCATGAAGTATTTCCAGTGTAGCAGAGCAAACAACAACAACAAGTAGTTGACTCCTGATGGGATACGATAACACAAACAAGTTATTGGTTTCCCACGGTGTGAAGTGAGGTAGGAACAGCTCACGTGCTGCTTGCCAAAATGGGAATTCTGCACCTCGACCTGTACGGTTATCTGTCCTGGCGTGTGCGTCTTCCCAGGTGGAAACGGCTCTGATAAACTAAAGCTCCCAGTTGAAAGAATTCTTATTTTGTGTCAGACAAATTTCGAATCTCCCGACGCAGCTCTGCGCTGCGTCAACTGAGATGTCTGTGAGTACAGAAAATAAAGCAGTGGGTCTGTATTGGTCTATTAATTACGGGGATGAATGTGGTACCTCGTACTGTGAATGGCAGGGCGAGGAAGTGGGGGGGATACAAGAGCCCAAGCCAGCGTATGCTGAATACTGACAAACTAAGCTTTCAACCAGTCTATGAACAATGCTCTTATGTCAAATACCTTTTTTTATCTTTAAATAACAGCTTTCGGAGAAACGAGAAGTGTGACCTGTTGGGAACTTAAGGTTGATGCGCTGATACTAGTGGAAGAGTGAGAGCACTACGATTACAAGAGAAAACAGGGTTAAAATATGGATAACATCCTTGTATTCAGGAAGTTATATCTAAATATCATAGCAAGTGGTAGGATGCGGGGAAAAAATCCCCAAAAAACAACAACAAACCAAGTTTAACTCAAAGGAAGTGAATTTGCTATAATTAAATGTCCTCTGCTGTGCTCTCGTGATTTGGAGCAGCTCTAGCTTCTGTTTGTTTTTCTGCACGTGATATTCCCTTGCAAATGATACTTTAGAACTGAGTAGACTAGAGGGATTTGTTTATGCAAAACTGAGTAACATGAGGATTTAATGTAAACTGAAGGATTTAGATGTATTCAGGCTTAAATGTAAATCAGTGAGATTAGATATGCTTGAACTGTGTTCTTATAGCCTATACTGAAGGCATACTTAAGTTGCTGAATATAGTAATCTGCAAGAACAATGTTAATATAATTCAGACGACGCTTGCTGCTCTTTTAGTAAGAGTTCTAGTGCCTCGTGGAAAGGGAATGATGTGGATCTCTAAAACTTGCGTTTTGTAATTCCAGGTATCTCAGAAATTCCACAAAAGTTCGGCAGAGAAGGAGAAGCTGAGATTGCAAAGAGTAAGGCATTTTCACTGACATAGAAAGTTAACCTGCTGTGCTTTTGCATTGAATAGTAAGCAAAGCCCTTTGCGTTTCATCTTAGTCCACTTAGAACATCTCTCTTCCTGGTTTTCCTCACTGATGAATATGAAAGAATCTTAATGCATGCAGTTAAAGTACTTGGCTTGTTCTAAAGCCTCTTAATGCATACGTAATGAAGTGTGGGTGGCCTGCACTGCATTTCTCTGTGCTTTGGTAAGATATTAAGAAACTGTAAATGTTGCTGACTGCTTGTCAAAATGCTTCTCAGAATTTTTTTTTCAAACCCTTCCTGAGAGAGGGTAGGTGCAGCCTGCTAAGTGGACAGATCCAAGAGAAATCTTCAAGAGCCTTCTTGATGGCAAGGTTAGGTTAGCGGTTGGACTGATGATCTTAAAGGTCTTTTCCAACCTAGATGATTCTATGATTTAGGGTCGGTTCCTGCTTCGTTCACACTTTCCCCTTCTTAAGCCACGAAACACAGGGTCTGCTCCTCCTTTATAAGTGAGGCAAAGGGGCCGCCATCTTCATGGTTTGCTGGAGAACCTGTTGGATGTCGCTGCTGGAAACGCTCAAGCTCCGATCTCTGCTTGACTGCAGCTAGTTGGCAAACCCTGTTCCATAACAAACCGGCGGTGCAATAATTTTGTTGTCCGTTCTGCTTTCGGGCATAAAATGTTAAATATAAAGGAGGCTGACGGATCACGTGGAGTTTTTGAACAGTCAGTGCTGTACAAGTGGGCTTTGCCTGCTGGAAAACTGGGTGTTATTTTAAGTGCAGTTAGGAAGGCCTGTGCTTATGAATTCTTATTGTGTTTCTTAGTAACTAGTTTATAAAGTTGGTAGGGGACTGTTTTGTGTTTCATATGAGCTATATATGGTTGAGCCTGTGCCCGAGCTGCTCACTTTTTACAGCGCCCCGTATAGAAGTCCATTCTGTTGTGTTCTTCCATGCTATATGTATGTTAAAAATAGTAATGTGAGGGAGAGATGAGAATGGAAGCTTTATTATGCTAAAAATTAGACCCATCAATCCTGCTGTTAACTTCACACCATTTTCCAAACTACCCAGTAGATTTTCACTGATTACCATGACTCAGTTCTGCCAGTATTGTTTTTTTCTTTTTTTTTTTACCATGGCACCATTTTGAATGTTACTTGCCTTCTGCAGTTACTTGTACATTGTGACACTGTTCAGTAAGTCTTGACGTTGCCAAGAAGAGATGTGAAATAAATAAAACGAAGCTGAAAATACACAGTGAGGATATTTGTGTGTCTAAGCACAGACATACCCTGGTTTCCTGGTGAAGTCACCAATGCCTGCAACGTAGGGAAGCTGTCTTTCTTGAATTTGTCATTTTTTTAGTAAGCGTTCTACGTTCTCCTGTACGTCAGTAGACCCATAATGAGAATTTCAGTTGCCTTGGGAGGAAATACTGTGAACAGCAACACTTTCAATGTGATCTTCCCCCTGTTGTTCCTGTAGTAGCCCTTGAATAAGCTTAGAGCTCCTGGTGTTGTCTGATTGTCTAACGTAGACTAAAACAGGTGACGAGGGGTTTTTTGGGGTTTTTTTTTTGTGTGTGAGCTCCAGGTCTTATAAAGCAGCTGCACAATCCAGAGTTTGGAGACTCACGTTACTGCCTGAGGTAGTAAAAAACATTGTCAGAAAATCCTTATGGGTTATAATACAAAATGAGATCAAACTCGCTTTTTAGACTTATATCATGCTAGCCTTACATTGATATAAAAGCATGAAAGCTTAGCTCATGAGGTATGTATTTCCAAAGAAAGTATTTTGGAAACAATCTGAAACTTTAAAATAAATAAGAGACTGTAAAAAGTTTCCCATCTAATTTTCCATAATGCTACCTTGGTAATGAAGAGGACAAATATAGAGCAAGTAGAATACAAACCTTTCCTCGATGCTTAGCCAATGGAAACACCTTTGTTAGGAGGAAAGAACAATTAATGCCTTCAGAGAGCCGGTACATGGTAGCTGGGCTGGCGGAGGCAACGGGTACCTGCGATTAATAACCTCGTGTCCTGCGATAGCTAGAAATGATGCTGCAGGTCAGGCACTGGGTAGGTGCAAGAATTTACTCTGGTATTGTGGCTGAAGTAGTGAAGTCCTTATTTTACTCAAGTTTACTATTGCTGTGCACAAAAAGACAGCTTGCTTAACAGCTTGTTTCTGAACCAGGATCAGGAGCGTGCAGACAAGCTGCAGAAGTTGCAAGCGGAAAGGGAAGAAAAAGGAAGGCTGAAAGAAGAGGCGAAAGCCGCCAAAGAGCGAGCGAAGGAGGAGGCGAAGAAGAAGAAAGAGGAGGAGAAAGAGTTGAAAGAGAAAGAAAGGAGAGAAAAGAAAGAAAAAGAAGAAAAGGAAAAAGCTGAGAAGCTGAGAGTGAAGGAGGAGAAACGCAAGGAGAGGCAGGAAGCTTTAGAGTAAGTGGCTTGGTTTCCACAGGTCCTGGCAATAATGTGTAGCGCTGTGAGCACCTTTCCATAGGCACCTTACCTGTCCCTTCTAGAGGCTGTACTGGTCAGACAGCACGTGCCTCTGTCACAGGATGTATTTTAGAGGTTTGAAAGGCTGTGTACACCTGGTCTCAGCAGTACTTTTTGCTTCCAGGCTGAGCTGGGCTTCTGATTTGAAATGGCTGGAAAATAGCTGTCGTGCTCCATGCAGTTTTCCCTCCGTGACCAGTCTTGCCTGTACTTTTGCAATTTTGCTGGCACTCGTGCCCTGTCTGTTGAGGAAGTTGTTTGTAACTTAATACCGTAAATACCCTTTCCTGGTATTGAGGGAAACTTGAAGCAGCCTAGCGAGTTTGTGGCTAAAATAGGTCAATATTTGCTCTAGAAGGAATGAGGAATCTTCTGTAGGCTTAACCAAGTATGGTCCTTGACTGAATTAATAGATTATCTTCTCCCCTTGCACGGTAGGCAAGCTCTGGGGCATCTTAGGCAAGCTCTGGGGCTTCTCACCTCTTCCTCAGTGCAAATAAACCCTCGATGATTTGTGACAATAAAAATGAACTTTATATTAAAGGGCAAAACTTGAGGAGAAGAGAAAGAAAGAAGAGGAGAAACGGTTGAGAGAGGAGGAAAAGGTAAATGCTTTCTCTAGCTTGTCTCTAAATTCTTCTACTGTGGTGAAATGATGTTACCGGGCTCCCAGGCGCCCTGCTGAGCCATTCACAACGGGGCTCCCGCAGCTACTGTGGTTCTCCGGGCAGCGCACCCTGCCTTGGTGCCGCTTGGGAGTGAGCGCATCCGTTTGGGGTGCAGCCTGTCCCCTCTGATCTGGTGGTGCTGCTCCACCAGTTACGTTGTGCAGGTTTCTCATCCCTTACTTTTGTAGGTGTTGGTGTCTTTGCTTTTACCTGTTAAAGTCTTTTCTGCATCTGTTTTTTCAATGCCCATGAGTAAACTCTGTTCTTTGCCTTAGCAATGACATGGGAATCCACATAGCTGTGTTAGAGAAAACAATTACTTTTTTCGTTGAGTTGCAGGAGCTGGTAAATGACTGGACTTTGCTGTATACGTCACTAGATTTGAAGTTGGGTCATGCATGAGCTCACCTTGAATTATAAGGCCTCGTCTTACCTTTATGTTTATAATTTGTGTTTTGATTCTGATTTCAGCGTATTAATGCACAGAAAGCAGAAATTACAAGGTTCTTCCAGAAACCAAAGACTCCACAAGCCCCGAAGGTGAGGTATCACTATTCCTATGTTTTGTTGGTCTTTCTGTAGTGGTCTCCTAACAAAGGCACTGATTTCCTTCTGATCTGTCCTTTAGAGCTTCATAGCTGGAGAAAGCATTAGTATTTCTTACTTCCTAATTTCAAAAGTGTAAAGGATTTAAAAAAAAAAAAAAAAGTGTGACCAGAGCAGAGAGTACAAAAGAAGTTTGTAGTTGCTTTAGTAAAAAGCTCTGTCTCCTGCTGCATTGGCTGTAAAGACCTAGATTCCCTTGAGCAGATCTGCTGGAGTCTCAGATAGGAAGGGACTGTTGACAAGGGCAGGGAGTGACAGGATGAGGGAGGGTGGCCTGAAGCTGAAGAAGGGGAGATTGAGATGAGATGTGAGGAAGAAATTCCTCCCCGTGAGGGTGCTGAGGCCCTGGCCCAGGGTGCCCAGAGAAGCTGTGGCTGCCCCTGGCTCCCTGGCAGTGTTCAAGGCCAGGTTGGATGGGGCTTTGGGCAACCTGGGCTAGTGGAGGGTGTCCCTGGCCATGGCAGGGGGGTGGAACCGACCCAAACTGTTCTGTGATTCTGTGAACCTAAATCTTCATTCAGCCATCAGCGCCTTGGGTTGAGGTTTATTGTAGATCTTGAATGTGTTGGTACTGCAGTTTCTCAGGTGTTCAGACCCTAACGGTCCTCGCTTAATATTTCAGATTCTTGCTGGCTCTTGTGGAAAGTTTGCTCCTTTTGAAATTAAGGAGAACATGGTCTTAGCTCCCCTCTGTCGTATTGCCCTGGATCCAGACTTCTTAGAACAGCTGGATAAGCTCCTGCGTGCACAGAATAGTGATGTTTCTTTCTTGAGGGATCTAAAGTGTCGTAAACCGCGTAAAACTGGACCTACTTTTGTCAATAACAGCGCTGACATAGTAAACAGGTTAGTCTGTGTTTTGGGGGTTTTCTTCACTTTTTTTTATGTAACAAACTACAGAGTGGTTTTGAGGTAGCCTGACTCTAATATTGGAGATGATGGAAAGATGGAGCTTTTCTTTGAATATCCATTTTGTGTGAGAATTGTTTCCACGAGGAGCAGTACGTTGTGATGTAGACTTCCTTCATTCCATACGATGCTTCTCAAATCCTTCCCCGCAGGAAATCTTGTGCTTCAGGCAGCTGCCTCCAGCACTGGACACTACTGGTGTTCATCTTTGATAGTTTTAAACAATAAACATAAACATACTGTAGCTAAACCAGAGCTGTCGTGGTTGAGGAGGGAGGTGGCTTGTCTGGAACCAATGTTCTTCCAAGCACGTTGGGAGTGCCTGTTCTAAGGAACTCAAGCTCTGGGTTGGGATTGTGGCTGGATGTAAACTTTCTATAAGACGTTTTCCTGAGCAGCAGGGGAGTGTTCTGGAAGTACTGAAAGTGGTCTCTTGTTTTAACAGTGACGTGGTGGTAGTGGATAACTGCAAAACAGATGCTGTTCCTGAAAGGGGGAAATTTGGTAGAATGAAACTTCTGCAGTTTTGTGAGAATCACCGTCCTGCGTACTGGGGCACGTGGAACAAGAAAACCACTGTGATCCGTCCCAGGAATCCTTGGTCAAAGGACAGTGTAAGCACCTCACGGGCAGTGTAGTTGGGTTCTTCTTCTTTCTTTATGCTCCTGAAGTGAATATGTGGTTGGCCAAGTTCTCTTGTTCCCTGGGATTTCTGATCCACTTGCACGTTCCCTCTTACTACTGAGTTTTGAAACCCTGAAGGGGGTCTGGAAGCACACTTTCAAATCGTTTACAGAAATGGCATGTTGGCGTTTCTTCTAGAAACTGCTGGACTATGAAGTAGATAGCGATGAAGAATGGGAAGAGGAAGAACCTGGAGAAAGTCTCTCCCACAGTGAAGGGGTAAGAATTCCACATGCTGAAAACCAGCTTTCTGACCCAATTGCACTTGTCAGTGTAATTTCTAATTAACAGAGTTTATTTTTAGGATGATGAAGAGGAGGGAGAGGATGAAGATGATGACGATGGGTTTTTTGTACCCCATGGGTACCTATCTGAGGATGAAGGAGTGACAGAAGTAAGTGAACTGGGTGTCGCTGGATTTCCATTTCTGTTTCCAATGAATTGTGTGATAAACATTGGCAGGGGAAGAAAGCGCGGAGGCTTGGCAGTGGTGTAACTCCTCTCAGATCTGCGCGGTTCGGGAGCAGGCTTCTGTAGCTCAGGGAACGTGATAGAAAGGTGGGTTTAAAAAGCTTTTGTTTTTCCTGGAATGAATGTATCGAATTCTTTCTTGCCTGTGGCTTTAGGAGTGTGATCCGGAGAATCAGAAGGTTCGTCAAAAGCTGAAAGCAAAGGAGTGGGATGAATTGATGGCCAAGGGGAAGAGGTTCCACGTTCTACAGCCCGTGAAAATTGGCTGCATCTGGGAAAGTGCAGAAAATGACAGCAGCACAAATGCAGACCTAAAGGTTCTCCAGCAGTTCACAGCATGTATCCTGGATTCACCTGTTGCAGAAGAAGAACAGCAGATACAGAAATGTAGTAAAAAAAGAGCGAAAGATCAGCAAAGTAAGACCTGAAGAGCTAAATAGCTGTACTTAGGCACTGTCGTACTCTGCTTTGGAGCTAACAGATTTTTTGTATTGAGTGTCAAATTCACAGTGACTTGTTCATGACAAGTCTGAAATCCGAGGAATCTCCATGAGAGATCTTGGAAAGGGGTTTTCCAGCATCGTGTCCAGTATGGCCTTAGTTACGCTCTCCAAAACCCCTTGCTCTGGGTAATCTAGGAAGTAAAGCCAACGAGACTTTGGTAGACTCGGATTTAGGACTGCTTACTGGAAGCGCTCAAGCCCATCGACCTGTTTATTGTTCGGGGGAGAGGATTTAGTTTGCATGAGAGGCTTCAGTACTGAGTATCTCTTGCGCATGATTAACACGGGGATGTGAATAACACGCATAAAGGCGAGAATAGGAGTTGAAACTTTCACTTCAGCGGGCGGTTATTATTGGGGGTGACTTTTCTACATCAAACTGAGCTCCTGTTACAATCCCATATCTAAAATTCACTTTAACCTATTTGTCTTCTTTCTGGAGCCTGTGTGCTGATAGAAACTATCAGCCTGGCTTTTCTCAACCTTTAAACAGTTCTTCCCCACAACCCTTGTGCATCCTTTCTTCTCTGCAGTCCTTGGCCAGCTTCTGCCGCTGCTGCATGGCAACGTGAACGGGAGCAAAGTGATCATCCAGGAATTCCAGGAGTGCTGCCGGCAAGGACTGTTCGGTGATGGGACTGCAGCTGCCGACTGTAGCGACACAAGCCCTGCGAGCCCCCACACGTCCCGGCCGCAGACGCCTGTTGGCGAGGACAGCGGTGTCCCTTCCAAAGCCAGGCTAAAACGAATCATTTCCGAGAACTCTGTGTATGAGAAGAGACCCGAATACAGGATGTGCTGGTACGTTCACTCGGAGGTGCTGAAGCGTTTTGATCAAGAGCATCTCCCTGTCCCTTGTCAATGGAACTACGTCACGCAAGTCCCTTCTTCAGGGAAGGAGGAGGGCGGCAGCGTGCCGGGCGCGGCGGTCCTGCAGACCACCCCCATGTCGGTAAAGAGGAAGTCCACCGGAAGCATGTCCATCACTAAATTCATGAAAAGGCCTCAGGATGCTGAACAGGTGAGTTCCTTGCGTGGTGCGCTTCCTCAGTAAGGAATGACGGGAACGGAGCCGGGCGTCTTCAGTAGGTGAGCGTCCTGGCACGCTTCCCGCATCGGCCTAGATCTGCCGTGAGCAGAGTCAAAATATTAAGCCACAGATCTTGATACAAAAAGACCCTTTTTGCGAGGAAAGGAGTGAAATGATGTGACTCTAAAGAGATGGGTTTCTTTTGTGTCTCCAGTTTGGACTGTCTGTTCCACTTGAAATGTTGCTCTCCTGCTGTTCTTCCATTTTCTGCTATTTGGCAGGGATTGCATCCAAGCTGTGAATAGTTTCTGAGTGTCTGCTTGCCCTTGGTTTTACAGCTGTATATAATTTGTATGCAGGTTTTTATGTGTGTGTATGGCTGCCAGATGCATAGCCCGAGCTGATGACTTACATCAGTTGCACGTCTGCTGATTAAATGTGGTTTGTAAGTGCTGCAACTCAACCCGTAATAGTCTGTAAAGTCTCTGGCTTATACTGTCGTACATAAAGCTGAATTTCAAGAGCTGGTTTAAAAATACAATAATTCATAGGAACAAAATGAGATGGATTTGGAGTAGTTGCTACTCTAGCTCTGAGCTTTGTTGTGGTCTTCCTGTTGTTTGCTTCTGCTTTTCAGGGTAACCGCAAGTAGTATTAAGAGCTTAATCATCTAAAAGGATGGCTGAAAACTACGTGATTGGTGCTTTTGCTGTGTGATGCTCTGTCGTGCATTCAGGACAGCGAGGCTTTTGGTCCTTAAGCTTGGTGATATCCAAACCTATGGGTGGGACAGGGTTTGCACTGTCAGTGGATTTATTCTTCATCCCCTGTGGACAAAGGGGGTGAGGAAAGAAGCCACAGACAGGGCTTTTCATGCTTTTCCTTCCCACTTTATTCTTGGCTTCTTTGGCTTTTGTACTGAAAAAGCTCTGCACTCCAGTATTGATAGGGATCAGGGACTTGAGAAGCTGTTCAGCCTCCAAACTCCATCTGCTTGGGTTTTTTCTTACACACTAGATGAAGGCACAGATAAAAATCTCTGCTTGGCACCCACTGGAAATTCTGCTTATAAGCAGCTACTTGAGCAGAAATAGCGAAACAAAGGCTTTTACTAGAGTTACGTCACCAGCATGAATTCTTCAAAGCTCTCGAAAGCATCTTAGAGCTGCCCTTGTGAGGTGTGGTGCTGCGCGGCTCGGAGCTAAGGTGTCAGAGTCCTAAAAGCCTTTCATGCCTGACGTCTAAATCAGCACCTCTCAGGCACTGAGATCCCATCCTTCTTGTCGAGCAAGGCTGGAGCTCGAGGAGAACCTAGGAACGGTTGGTAGGTCAAGGCTGCCAAGTTCTCTACCCCAGCACGTGTCGCTCGTGCCAAGACTCGTGTACGTAAAGGTGCTCTTACATAAGCTGTGGAGAGAGAACAACTCTATATTGAAGTGGGCAGTACCTGCACACGTGTAGGAGGGGAATACTTAATCTGGGAGCTGTGACTTTCATTAAAGATGTAAATTTAAAATTTCTTCCCTTCGAACAGCTTGTAGGGGGTGGGGAACAGGTTCTAGGTCTGAAATTTTTCAGTCCGCAGATCCAGCTGGGGGAAAAGAAACCCAAAAACATTCGTACCTGTTCAATAGTGGGCAACTTCAGCTTGTATCACTCCTTGTATTCATTTTCTCAAATGAGAAATGAGTAGTTTGTGCTGCTCCCGTGGTAGCAAATAAGGTCACCAAGGGAAGAAATGTCACCCCTCTCTGAATAAAAGCTAATTGCCAAAGATGAGGAGGATTTGGTACGAGAACGTGTTTCAAACCTGACAAGCAAAAGCCATTTTCCATCTTCAGAAGGAAGAAAGCATCCAAAATAATCAACAGAGGGGGGAGACATTGAGATTTCCCTTCCAAAAAAACAACAACACTGAGTCAGATTTCAATTAAGGCTCGAGCTGACTTTTCGATGTGTAGGCTGCACATCACATTGTGTAATAGCAAAACATCTTGGAGCAGAAGCTTGGCGTGCTTTCTGCTGTACGTGCCATTGCAGATGAGGCCTTTTCTCAAAAGTCAGTGTCTGTCAGAGCCAGGGGTTGCTTTTTTTATTTTCTTCCCTACAAATATGCCCAACGGATCAGACTGTGCTGGGAGTCCTAACCGTGAGGAGTGCCCGCTGCAGTCCTTCACAGTGCCAGCAGCTTGCTGATACACAGCTGATTTCTTTTTCTTTTTTTTTTCCCCACCCCTTAAGGCCGAAGCTGCGGAGATGGATGGATTTCAGGCAGACACCGAGGAAGATGAGGAAGATGATGACTGCATGATTGTGGATATACAGTCAGGCAAAGGTGGGAAAATAAATCGATAGCAGTCTCTTGGCAGATGCTTGCTCCCGCAAGGGAGAGTACAACAGAGTGGGAACAGTGTGTGCCTAAAACTGTTGTGGATTTTCTGCCACTTGTTTCACCAAGCCTTGTGCTTTTCTCTGTAGACGTTTTATTCTAGGTACTTCTCTGCTTTTTACATTTTATTCTAGATGCTTCTTTGCAATTTACAGTTCTCTAACCTGCTCTTGCCCTTTCTTGCCTCCTCCCTCCAGTCAAAAATAGTGCAAAGTGCTTGTGAGAAGCATTTGACTGCCAGTGTTACCACTTAATCTTTTTTTCTTTTTTTTTTTTTGTCTGGTAAGAAAAGCGAACATTGGGCTCAGTATCAGCAGATCCACTAACTATTGGTAAATGTTGCTGAGCAGGGCTGGTTGCTGGGGCGTGCGTACTTCTATTCAGAGCCCTTCCAGGACTGACAAGATCTGGAGCGTAACTTCCCCTCCGCCGCTTCCTTGAAGCCTTAGGTGCAGGCTGAGTTGTCTGTTCTGAAGGAAATAACATCAGATAATAACCAAGCTCTCGGGTGTTTGACAGGTGGGGGCTCTGATCAACACTGTGCAGCTCTGCTCCAGAATCTAAGCAGTTGCTTATATTTGTGTCCCAGTTATCTTTTGGAGAAATGGCTTTTAAAGCTCCACTGCTATAGCGTATCCTCTCAGGCTACGGACTCAGAAACAGTGGGATGAGGATGTGGAGCGGCTCCTTTCATCTCAGCGAGGTCTTAACTATATGTACTTGATCATACAGATCAATGACTTTAACACCAACCACATGATGTGCATTCAGCTCCTCTAAACCACTTTCAAAACCTCCGAGCCCTTTCTTACCGCTCTCACAATAGAGCTTTCACAATGCTACTGGCACAACCTGAATTAAGGAAAGTGGCGGTTTTGTGTTGGGCAGCTCCTCTAATTGATAGATAAGGGCTCGTGCATATTCCCGAAGCCTTAAATTCTGTAGTGTTTGACCCATTCCAGACGTATCTGGGTTCTCCTTTCTATCTCAGCTGATGCTACGTTCCTCCTCTCGCCTTCCACACCAGCTGTTTGACGAGAAGCTTTGCATTTAATCTTAAGCTGCTTTTGCTTATTACAAGACTGCAGTGAGATGAAAGCCTTGCTACAGGTTTGCAACCTCTTGTTCTGAGGACGGGGATGCTATTCAGAAGCTTGCCTTTCCCAGGCTTTGTTGACACATGTGCAGCTGTATTTGTGTAAGTCTGCCTGAGTCTAAAGTGCTGAAAAGATTACGAAGATCCTTTTTATGGTTGAAGTAATTTTATTCTGGCTTGCTGTTAACCCAATATTAAACTGGTTTTTAAATAGTATTGAAATGGAGACTGGTAACAGATACAGGCAGACAAGCTAAGACAGATAAAGCATATAGTAGTCAAATTCTGCTAGGTTAATGAGGATATTTAAAACAAAAAACAAACCAAACTCCAAACAAAAAAAAAAACCAAACCAACACATTTTCTACTTTGCAGATTCTACGTTGGCAGTTACTGAAACAGTTTCAGAACCCAGTGGCACAAGAGCCGCTCACCAGGACACCAGTGTGGTCAGCCCATCTAATACAGTTTGAGACTTGCCTACTAACTTCTCTGTATGTATGTAGAATGAGTTAGAAAATTTTTAAACCTTGTGTATCTTTGACCAAGATACTTGAAAGTATTCCATATTTCTTGTAAAGAGAAGACAGCACTTTGTTCTGCTTCAGCCCAGATGGAAGCTTAAATTTTTAGTTCTAGTTTTTAGCTTAAATACTGCGTATTAATCTGTCCTTAATAAAGCATTATTGAAATTTTGATACTTCTTTGTAATGGAAGGTATCTAAGTTATCTCTAAAACTAGCAGAGGGATTTTGAAATAAGCTTATTGTGATGCCACTGGGGGAATTACTCTGTTCATAATGTTGTATAGCATGGCCTTGGGTATAAATGATGTACAATTATATTTGAATATCTATATCATCCTGGTTGTGGTCTTACTTGCTCCAAGGAACAGCAGCAGGGCTTTACCTTTGGAACAGAAAAATGCAACTTGTTTCTCCTGGTATTAATTACACATCAGGCTACCGATAGATTATCAGCCTCCTGTGCACATCGCTTTTAACTTTGTACGGCTTCTGAGTCGGTGAATTAGTTCCCTAAAACACTGGCTGTAGCTTGAGGTCTGATCTCTCACCACTGGGCACCACCAATAGCTGTTGCCGGTCTCCTGGTGTGCCCCTGGGTGCTGTGAAGTGAAAAGCTCCACCAGTAACACCAGTGCCAGCACCTGGCACTGTCTGGAGCTCGTCTGCATTTCAAACCTGTAAGAGCAATGTGATTCAAAGAACTTTGAACAGAACTGAGTCTTTAAATATTCCATTTAATCAGACTAAGCATAGTTTTCTCTAAATATATTCTCTCCAATAGGAGTTACAGTGCACACAGAAGCAAAAGGAAAAGCTGAGTTCTAAGTCCAGCCTGATAATCCAGGCTCACTTGGTTGGTAATCCAGCCTAGTACTAGCACCTCATCCCTCCTCCAAGGGAGGGGAGTGCTGCTTCGTCATGGTCTCGGAAACGCCTCGAGCAGTCACCACTAGAACGGGGTTTGTAAAGCCGTTCGGGGCAGTCCTGTGCCTGGCACTGGAGCGTGGAGGTGACTGCAGGGTGGGTGGGACAGGGCAGAACCGAGACTCCCGCTCTGCAGAGCTAAACCAAAGTCATTTCTGAGGTCACGGAGCTGGAAGCTCCAATGGTCTGTATCAGAAAATGAAGGATCAGTCTAAAACCACCAGCACTGAATCCACTCCCCTTTATTTCACGAGAGTGTCTGGACTCTGGAGAGAAGTTCTGGTTTCAGGGGGCTTGCTGGCTGCTCCTCTCCTGCTGCCTGAATGTCTGCCATGACTGCCGCGTCCCAGGCGAGAGTCAGGAGGGCTGAGGGCACCTGGAACAGAAAAGTGTGGCGTTAAGCTATAGCAATGTCACACTTTGACCTCGTAACATGCCGTGTATGTTCACGGACCTGGAAAAACTTAGCAAGAGCACTCCAGCTAAAAAGGACAAGTGTGGATTTCTGCAAGAAGCTCCTCAGAGGATTCCGCTTTAACCTTTCTGGCCGTAGCCTTGGGCTAGAGCCGCGCTTGCCTCACAGCTGCCGCCCTCCCTCTTTTCCCAGTGTGGCTGCTAAGCCTGCAACAGAGCTGCTGGCAATTGCCGCAGCCCGCGTTCGCTTCCAGACTGACCTCCTTGCCTTGAGCCGGTCATTTGTTTGCTCGAGCTTAAAAAGAAGAGGCCAGAGCACAACTTAGGGCACTGAAAGCAGAAGACACAAACTTGTCTCTAAGCTATGAGCAGCAGATGACTCTGTGACAACCTGAAGACCCCTGTGGCAGGTACCAGCCATCTTTTTGTACTCACCAGCCCACATTCATTGAAGGCCAAGTTCTCATCCGTCAGTTTGAGACCTCCGGGTCCCAACAGCTCAAAGGGCAGCCAGTCATCTCTGAGTGCTTCTCTCACAAAGTTGTAGAGCGCAGATACTGATTCTCGTGCATAAAAAGTCCCTGCCATGAGAAAACAAGGTGAGAGATTGAGACAGTCTCTGGCATTTACCAAATCTAACCTTTTTGTGGTAGGTTTCGTGGGGCTCGCGTACTGATGCGAACTTTGTGAAACTACTTCAGTGACACAGAAACAGCCTGATTCAACCGAGAAGTATAAAAGCAGAATCCCCAAAGAAAAAAATATTACTTCGATTGTTGTGAGCCCCTGCCGGCCCGTAACAAAGAACCAGGAAAGCCTGAAATGATTTCCAGAGTTCTACTGCAAAATTTGAAGAGGATTTATACTGTTGTATAGCCTGACACCACACAGGCAACCCCATGCTGGTTACTCTAACAAACTCATCTAATGAGTCCAGCTTGTTCGTGGCAGCATGGGAAGAGCACGCTTTTAATTAACAGCGCCTTGAGATTCTTCCCTCTCCACTCAGCCCTGGCTTACAGTCCCAACCCTGGGCAGGTGGAGGGCTCGGAAATGGAAAGAGTTCTTAGAAAAACATCACCCCGCTCTGGCTTTTGTTGCTTTATTCTACCAGCCGCGTCCAGCACACCTCAAGCCTGCTTATTATTTAAACTCTTACGCTACGAGTATTCTCAGAAGCTTTTGGGGAGTGTACGAAGAAAGGGTAAGAAGTCTTTTTACCTTGGAGGATATATCCATCGGGAAACCGGACCCGCACCAGGGTGTAGTTGTACTTCCGCATTTCCCTTTGTTCTTCTTTCTCTCGCATGGCTCTTGTCCTCAGCATCGAAGCCTTCTCCACTGCTTCTGTCCTTTAGAGAGAAAGCGATTTTTAGCATGAAGGAGAGGTGCTGGACTCTTGGCTGGGCTGTCAGGGCCCTCCTGAGCCCGCTCACCGGAGCCGCTGCTCTCGTTTGATCTCTTCTGCAGTAAGGTTGTAAAAGTCATTTGGCAGCTCAAACCGAGCAGCTTCAGGTGACGGTTTGAATACGGAGAGCTGGCGATCCAGCTGGGCTCTCACGGGCTCAGAGCTTAAAAGCTGTTCTTTGTAGTCCTTGAGGTCTTCCAGCTTGGTCAGCATTTCTTCCTTCAGTACGTAGTACTCCTCTGTGGTCTCTACAGCCAAAACAACGGGATTTGAGTCTCTCGTTCTTTACAGGAGTAACGTAGGAAACATAAGAGCAAGGATCTCCAGAAAATGCAGTGTCTTAACAGGGAAACCGCAGGGTGAGCGGCTGTTTCTGTTACAGCCGGGGTGTAACAGCCCTTGTCACAGCCTGCGGAGTGCTCTCGGTAGCCAAAGCCTCCCCTGGGATGCCCCAACTCCCGT
The DNA here is from genome assembly GCA_013400195.1 of Aramus guarauna. NCBI lineage: Eukaryota > Metazoa > Chordata > Aves > Gruiformes > Aramidae > Aramus > Aramus guarauna. The sequence continues at coordinate 20,124 of VXBL01009194.1, forward strand.
TTAATACACTTGGATTTCTTACCTTGTCCTGGAACAGGCAGTGTTTTGGTCTCAAACCCAATAGCCTGGAAAAATTTGTGTATCCCTTCCAGGCAGCTTATCCTTTCCTGGAAGAAAAGGAAAGAATTTAAATGTAGTCTGCTCCAGGCGAGGACCTTCCTCGGCAGAGCACCTGCAGGAGTCTTGATCTCACCTGAAACACTTTGTTCTGCAGTTTGATTTTCCGGTACTTCTCCTCCTCTGGATGGAGATAGATGTTATCCAAGTACCTGCAGAAAGAGGAATGCGCTGCATGGATCAAAGCAGGCACTACAGGACACGCTACCCCAATTTATGAGAAGAGACAAGTACTTCTCACAGATAAAAGAGCTGAAAAACTGGGGAAAGTAAAAACACATCTGTGTTTGGTGCTTCAGTCAGACAAAAGATGGGGGTGGTCGATCTCAACCAGCAGCTCCCAAACCTCTTAAACCAGTGGACTAACTGCAAGACGCTGACCTTATTTCTTAACTAACAATTAAGACTGTTCAAGTGTTTGGGTTTGGTTTTTCTTTAGGCTTTGCCTGGAGCATAGCAAGAAAATCCACCTGCCCCACAGGGAAGGGACGAGCTGCCCACGTGCTCGGTCCTCCCACAGCCCACTCACTTGGCCACGGTCTCCACACCCACTCGGATTTTCTCCCGGTCCTTATTGAAGGTGTGAATCTCCATAATTGAAGCAGCCACCGGGTCTACAGAGAAATACTATGGGAGAAGGAGAGATGATGGTCAGGCTTGGGGGGAGCCGATGCTACTCTGCGCAAAGGGATGGGGCTGTTGTGGTTTAACCCTGACCGGCAGCTCAGCACCACGCTCGTTCCCCCCTCCGTGGGATGGGGGGAGAGAATTGGAAGGATAAAAGTGGGGGAACGCCCCTCTGTGGGTTGGGCTAAAGGTAATTTAATAGGTGAAGCAAAAGCTGTGTGTGTAAGCAAAGGAATTTATTCATTGCTTCCCAGTTTAGCTGTTCCCGGTGTGTAATCAACGCTGTTTTCATTGCAAATCCAAACCATGGCACCATCCCAGCTGCTTATGAAGAAAATTAACTCTGTCCCAGTAAAACCAGTACAGGGCCAGAGCTCCCAGTCCCAGCGTTTCCAGCGAGCTGACAGGAGGGTGCTCGGCCAGACGTTTGCACAGCTACAGCGGAACAAAGCTGCCCGTGGGGGACAGTGGAGGGGGAAGATTTTAAAGGGAAAAAAGAAGGCAGAGAGGGGAAGAGGTCACTGCTCGAGGGGACCCACACCCCAAAACAAGTTAAAACGAGGAAGGAAAGCCGGCAGACGTGGCGCTTACCGACTGGATGGCTTCTCTGAGGTGCTTTTCCTTCTGGTCTTTCCTTACAACCACACCGGTCAATGGGCAGATGAAATAGACCCCTGAAACAGAGGGGGCAGCTGCCCCTTCCCTGTCTGGGGAGGCGAGGTCCTACAGGAGACAAAACCAGGCACCGAACTGACCGCAGGAAGGTTCTGTAGGGTTTCGGGTTTTAGAAATATCATGGCAGGTCCGCACAGGGCAGGGACAGCAGCACAGAAGGACGCGGAGCAGGGAACAGCAGCGTCTCTCGTACCTTTTCCTCCGCGGAAAGCCCTTCCTCACTCGCGGCCGCCTCAGCCATCAGCTCCTTCCTCACTACGAGAGACAGACCCAGGTGACGGGGGCAGACGGGGCAGAGGTTCAGCCCATTTCAGGGGGCTTTGTGCCGCATGGCGCTGCCCCGGGGAAGCGAACCCCTACCCGGCCGCTCTGTCCCTGCCCTGAGAGCCCAGGGGCGAGCGTGACCCCCGTTTCCAACGCTCCAGCGGTCACAGAGACCATCTGCACCCCACAACGTCCCGCAGAGCTGCGCCCGGCGCTCGCCTACCCCGGATCTCCCTCTCCAGCCTCAGCTCCGACCTACAACCGCCCCGCGTCCTCCAGCGAGCTCCTACCCTGGTTCTTGATGGCCTCCTGGGAGGACGGCGGCTTGGCCTTGGGCTTCAGCTCCAGCCGGGCCAGCGCCGCAGCCGCCGCCATCTGCGCTTCGTCTGTCGGTGCCTGACGGGGCTTCGGTGCCGCTTCGGCTTTCGGCTTCTCCTTGGGGACCCTGGGCAGGACGGAGCAGCAGAGCTCAGGAGGACGCGGGCTCTCCCCCGTCCCACCCGCACCACCGCGCCCGGGGACGACAACAGCTCCGCAACCGTGACGGTCCGGATGCGGCCACCGACACGTCACGGTCGTTACCGGCCCGGTGACACACGCACACACCACACACAC
>VXBL01009195.1:0-29492 GCA_013400195.1 Aramus guarauna
ATGAAACTAGAACTGGCTTCAGCCAGAAGAGCCCAGTCTATGTCTCTGCTTGGAGCTGTCCTCCGTGTTGTGCCTGTATGACCACAAGGATCCCAGAGAACAACAACAGCAAAACAAAAAATAGCAGCAGCGCATCATCATCATCATCATCATCATCATCATCATCATCATCATCATCATCATCAACAACATCATCATCATCAACAACAACAACAACAATAATAATCATAAATATATAAGAAGTGATGCACCAATGCAATTTCTCACCACATGTGGAAGGGAAAAAACCCGGCCTGCTGCCCAGTCTTTTTCAGATCAGCAAACCTGCATCCCAGCCAGCTTCCCCTGTTATCTACAGTGCATGACATGATATGGTAGGGAATATCCCTTTGTCCAGTCTGGGTCAGCTGTCCTGGCTGTGCTGTCCCAGCTTCTTGTGCACTTGGTGGGGTGTGAGAAGCTGAAAAGTTTGACTTGTGTAGACTTGACTTAGTGTAGACAGCCCACAACTACCTAGCAACAACTAAAAACATCACTATGTTATCAGCATTATTCTCATACTAAATCCAAAACACAGCACTCTACTGGCTACCAGAAAGAAAATTATCTCAGCCAAAACCAGGTGTGGTGGTGCGAACCCCAGCCTGCCTTGAGCCCCTTGGTACTTGGTATGACCGTTCCCCCTTTAATCCTGGGCTGCATACCTACCTAGGATTCCTGGGCTAGACACCAACCTAGAGTGGGCTGGATGTGGATTGTGAAAGACACAGACCAGTGCATTAGGGCACCCTCTTAACGTGCCTGACTATTACTTCCCCTGTTGCTTGGGAATGGTAATGATAATCAATCACCTCATGACAACCTGGTACACCTGTACCTGGGTCTTGACCCAAAAGGGGGAGATGCCAGAAATGCTCTGATTCTGCACAACTGGTGGAAACTACCAGAATATTTCACCATCTGAGCTCGGTCAAAGTGGAAAAGTTCCTGACAAAAGTCAATTATCTCGGACCCTATAAAAAGACATTCTAAGAGAGACCCTTTGAGCTTTCCTGGATCACAGCAGGTTGTGACCAGCATCTCCCTTGAGCTGGGATGCCTCTCAGGCACAAAATTCTTGAGAATTATCTGCCGACGGAAGACCAGAGTGAAGTCAGCCTTCTCAAGTCTCAACAATTGCTCGTTGGGGAATGCTGATGCATTGTGAGTATTTACTCTAAATTTGAAGTGGGAAGTTTTAACTATAAGCTAGCTGCCAGCCTTTTTGAGTCTCCGCTATCACTTGTTGAGGAATGCTAACGCATTGTGAATTTTTACTCTAAACTTGAAGAGGGAAATCCTATCTATATGCTGGCTTCCTTCATCCACCTTTCTACTTACATAAAATATACACATTTGCCTTTACAAGTGTGAGTGACATATATCACTGGGCCCTAATACTTCTATTTGTCTGTCTGTCTTTGTTTATCCTATGTTTTCATAGAATCACAGAATGGTTTGGGTTGGAAGAGACCTCAAAGATCATCTAGTTCCAACCCCCCTGCCATGGGCCGGGACACCCTCCACTAGACCAGGTTGCCCAAAGCCTCATCCAACCTGGCCTTTAACACTTCAAGGGATGGAAGTGCATATATAATATGTATTTATACTTATCTATATGCTTTGATGTCTTATAGTAAGTTTGTGTGAATCTTGTCATCTTTGAACCTGTAGTTATGTCACTATTTCACTTATATATATATATAACTAAATCAATTCTAAATCTTTAAATTAGCCAATCATTAAGTGCTGCTAAAATTTAACCTTTGATTTACCTTATGCTATTAATAAATACTGAATTGACTGAATCATAACTGTGTCAAATACTCTTCATCCACAACACCAGGACGCACCCTTGCCAGAGCACAGCTCCTTACCAGCCCTGGCTGTATGCCAAGGAAAGGTTCACAGAGAACTCTGCTCTGGGGCCTACCAGGGTCTGGGCACATGTAAGCTCAGACCAGCTTGAGGGCAAGGCCCATGTGAACCTCATGAAATTCAAAAAGGTCAAGTGTGAGGTCCTGCACATGGGTCAGGTCAATCCCTAATATCAATAGAGACTGAGGGATGAATGGATGGAAGGCAGCCTTGCAGAGAAAGACTTGAGGATGCTGGTGGATGAAAAATTGGACATGAGCTGACAATGTGTGCTTGCAATCCAGAAAGTGAATTGTATCCTGGGCTGCATGAAGTGTGGCCAGCAGGTTGAGGAAGATGATTCTCCCCCTCTACACTCCTCGAGCTGGTGGTGTTGCTCTGCAGAATGAGGGGGCTGTGGGGCCCATGTGGTGACTCCACACAGGTGTACTGGTCAGGGTGAGAGGTAGACCCAGTCAACTGGGGATCACTGCTGCTGATTCCCCTCCTTGGGGGGCTGTGGATGTGGCAGGTGTTTGAAGGGATGATGGTGCCTTTCCAAGGATAGTAGCTATGACCAGGTGTACCTCCAAATCCAGTTAACTTCACTAATGGTGACATGAATCCCTCCCCAGCTTCCCTTCCCTGTGCCTGACTGGTTCCCACTGCCTCTCCTGGAATTACAGACTTCTTGTTTGCCTGAAGATACCTGGGTTTAATGGTTTTCCTTTGGGGGATTCCATCTTGAGAGATCTACTACTTTGTGGAGCTCCAGTCACTTCACACCCCAAGCACACGCTGTCCCTGGAGATCCCCTGGGCTCTCCAGTCAGCTTGACATTCACCTCCTTAAGGACATCATCTGCATGTCACCTATGGGACAGTCCTGGGCATGTAAAGAAGTGACCATTGACCATCCAGGCCATGATCACACTGTCACAGTAAGCTTTTTGCTCCTGAAACCAAGGACAAACAGTCCCTTCTGGGAAGCAATTCCTTGGGACTATTCTTGGAAGCAGATTTGGAAGAAGAGCCCAGCCTTCAGGCAGTGCATTGGAGTGATCCCATTTTATTACAGAGGTGCTATAAGAGAGTCCACACTGACTAACTCTGAGACGTACACTTATATGGGCTCCATGTGAGACAGAAATATCCAAATATTTCTGTAGGCACATGAGAAGGACAAACAGTAAAACTAATTACATAAAAAAATAATATCACGATAATGAAAACGAACCAAACACAAGCCTGGAACAGGATGCATTGGGAGTCATTTGTGGAGAGTGATGGGAACATTATGACTACAGAAAAATGACCATAAAAACAGTTTCCTCAGGGAATCCTTTAGCTCCTTGTTCCTCATGCTATAGATGAGGGGGTTCACAGCTGGAGGCACTACTGAGTACAGAACGGCCACCACCAGATTCAGCGATTGGGAGAAGATGGAGGGGGGCTTCAGGTAGGCAAACATGGCTGTGCTGACAAAGAGGGAGACCATGGCCAGATGAGGGAGACACATGGAAAAGGCTTTGTGCCGTCCCTGCTCAGAGGGGATCCTCAGCACGGCCCTGAAGATCTGCACATAGGACACCACAATAAAAAAAAAACACCCAATACCTGAGCAAAAACAAACCACAAGAAGCCCAACTTCCCTGAGGAAGGAGTCTGAGCAGGAGAGCTTGAGGATCTGGGGAAGTTCACAGAAGAACTGGTCTATGGCATTCCCTTGGCAAAGTTGTAATGTAAATGTATTGGCAGTGTGTCCCACAGCACTGAGAAACCCACTGCCCCAGGCTGCTGCTGCCATGTGGACACAAGCTCTGCTGCCCAGAAGGGTCCCGTAGTGCAGGGGTTTGCAGATGGCAACATAGCGGTCGTAGGCCATGATGGTGAGAAGATAAAACTCTCCAGTGACAAAGAAGACAAATGTAGACACCTGGGCAGCACATCCATAGTAGGAAATAGTCCTGGTGTCCCACAGGGAATTGGCCATGGATTTGGGGACAGTGGTGGAGATGGAGCCCAGGTCGAGGAGGGAGAGGTTGAGGAGGAAGAAGTACATGGGGGGGTGGAGGCGGTGGTCACAGGCTATGGTGGCGATGATGAGGCTGTTGCTCAGGAGGGCAGCCAGGTAGATGCCCAGGAAGAGGCAGAAGTGCAAGAGCTGCATCTCCCGTGTGTCTGCGAATGCCAGGAGGAGGAAGTGGGTGATGGAGCTGTTGTTGGACATTTGCTGCCTCTGGGCATGGGGGCCTGTTCAAGGAGGAAAAGTCAGTGACACATTAGAAGAGACTTCTCTGAGAAAAACCTTTTCATTTTCTTATGGAAATCCTCTTCCCTGATCTGAACGAGGAACAAGCCAGCTCATCCCCCCACCCTACCAAATGAGTGACACACTTAACATTTTAAAATGGAGCTTGGGCACCTAGTTCCCATGAAGGCACTTAGAGAGCAGGAGTCCAGAGTCAGTATCATAAGAGAAGCTGATCTGTTCTCCCACATCAACCCCAGAAAGGAAGAGCACCATGGATACATGGGGAAACAAGGAAAAATACTGCAGTACTCAAAGAAAAAAAAAAAAAAAAGGAGAGAAAGACAGATGGGCATGCAGTGAAGCCTCCTCCTTACCCAGCTGTGCACTTCACCTCACAACGTAGGTGCTTTGAGCCCCTTTGTTTTGTATCACATTGCAGGACACATGCACCTGTCCTTTCCAGAGGTCCAGTTGCAGAGGAGGTGACTTTTGCACTGGAGCCCACAGCCTTGTGGGCAGAGGCCGTGCTGGGTGGGAGAGGAGACCGTGGGGTAGCTCTGGGGAAGGCATCTGCACTGCAGTGGATGGCAGGGATGTGCCCATATCAACCCTCCCATGGTGTTTCTGGCAGCAGCTTCCTCTCACTTGCTGCCTATGTCTGTGATGCCTGGAGATGTCTCTGCCGGGAGCTCTTTCTCTGTCATCACGTCTCCTCTCTGTCCATGTTCACAGACCCCATCCTACCTGCTGTGTGCTCAGTTCTGCCCTGCAGACACCTCATGGTAGCAGGACACTGCCCGAGGGTATTTCTGAGTGTGCAGGGTCTAAGGGGTATTCCAGATAATTTCTAATGAGATCTGGGGTCTCAGTGCCTCCTCCAGAACAGAGAAATAAATTCCAAATAACCACTGCGTATGACCAATAAGAGGGAACTTAAAGCACAGGCACCTTCCCTTTCAGATAGCTCTGGACTTGACCTACCTCTTGAAACATCTCCTCCAGAAATGTCCTCAGGGTGATCTGGAGCTGTGAGGAGCCCTGACCCACACAGCACCCTCTCAACAGCAGACAGACCTTGCTCTGCCAAGGGTCACACCTTCCACCCACAGCTTTTCCCCACAGCCCTTTTGGGAGCTCCTGGGCAGGCTGAGTGCTGACCCTGGCAGGTGGCAGAGTCCCTGTCCTGGCACACCCCCCCCTTGGGTGAAGGGACCCTGCTCTGAAGGACAGTCCTGGGAATCCCTGGGTGTACACCTGGATTCACACCCTGCAGCTGTCCCTGAGAGAAGGGAGCTGCAATGCCCTGTCCCTCTGAGGGTGCAGAAGGTAATTGCTGCTCGGAAGCACCTCCTTCTCTCTTCCACACTACAGAAACTGTGAGGATCCTCTTGGAAGATCCCATAGGCTGTGGAAATCCCTCCAGGAACCGCAGCTTTGTTGCCATGCACTGAGAGACTTACCACATAGAGGGATGTGAAGATTTCTCTACCTGTGAGCTCTCCTCTTCCCTCCCACCCCACACTGCCTTTAACCTCTCTCTGCCTCGCTCCTCTCCTCTCCCCTCGCTGCCCGCAGGCAGTGCCCGCAGCCCTGCTGAGCTTTGCTGGGGAGCTGCTCCTGGGCAGAGCTGTCTCTCACAAGTGCTGCCCACTTTCTGTGAGCCTCCTCCACCCCAGGAGCCCAGCCCAGCTTGGGGGCAGAGGACCAGCCCAAGGTGTCACTTTCTCTTCCCTCTCTGGGCTTCCTTGAGGTGCCCCTGGGGCTCTACTGTGAAACAGACTGATGTAATCACTGATGCCTCCTATCAGAGACAGAGTTGGGCCTGAGAATAATCTTTTCTCATCCCATTATAAGACAGGACAGCCGGACAGCGACAGGGTTTGTATTTGTCTAAGCCGAGGGGAGTGATTCTGCTGAGTCAGTGGAGGCATCTCCTTCTGGGTTTGTAACCCTGGGGCTAGCAGGGGACTCAGTGCCCTTCCATGCCTCAGGAGGAGGGATTCCCCTCTCCTCCTTCACTTCGCCTACGCTCCTGAAATCTCTCTGATCTACCAAATAAGAACTGAGGAATTAAGGAAAATTATGCCCAGAGACTTGGCTTGTTAGGGTGTTTTGCATGTTAATGAGCCCTCTGGTGCTAATTTCCTGAACTGCAGACATTAAAAACTTCAAGAAACCTCTAGAGAAGTAAAAGTCAGAAGCAAACATCCGTGTTTCTGAGAGTGTTAGCGGGTCTCACTAAGAGGCCTCACCAAGAGCCCATGGAGGGAATGACCAGACAAGGTGCCCATCCCTGGGTGCTAGTGAAGAAGGAAGTCAGAGGCACTGGTTACAGGTAGAATATCAAATCTGGAGGTGACTCTGAAAGCTTTCAATATGTTTTGCCAAGCAAGATGGCCAAGCCTTGCTCCCCATCCCCCACAAAGCAGGAACCTTTCTCTCCAATGTGTCTCAAAAACACTTCCCTCACATTACTCCAGGAAGTTTGTGTCATCCTCCAGGCTCATGGATGTTTCCTGAGGTCCATCCAAGTGTTGGGAGTGACAGAGGGGAAGAAAGTCAGACTGAGCACATCCAGCCCCAGCACCAATGCATTCCCCGTCTCCTAGGCTGAGCCATGCACACAAGATGGAAGTGTCTCTATCATCTGTGTTTTGCACTGGAGGGATCTCCCTTCCTGCCATTTTCCCAGGACAGATCTCCTCCACCCACAGACATCAATTGCTTTCCATTTCTGGGCTCAGACATGGTTGTAAGGATTTGTTAAGCCATCAGGCATCACCTTGTTTCTCACCAACATCCTCAAACCTCTGTCCCAGACCTACACATGGCCAATCACTGCTTCTCAGGGCCACTGAAACTTCGAAAGAGCCCTTGAGCTTCTTGGGCCTTCTTCATGCTTTGTAACAATCTTGCTGGCTCCATTCAGAGCTCATGGTGAGACTTCTTGTCTGTAGCAGGGCCTTTATGACCATCTCTTATGAAATGGTTGTCTTTTTATGATCTCCTGTGCAGAAAGAGTAGCCACAGAAAAGCACCAAATACACCAACACGGATGCCAAGTTAAGTGCCAGCAAGAACCAGGCGAGCTAGCCCCATGCCTGGGCAGGGGGTCTGTAGTGGGGAGAGGATTCAGCCTCTGCCACCTTCTGGAGAGTGAAATCAGTAGTGTCCATGCCACCTGGGGACACAAAGGGAGAGTTTGCAAGGCTGCCCTTCATCTGAACTGCGTTTAGATGTGTACTTGAGGATGGGATATCATGCCTTATACTACAGTCACTGAATTCAATTGGCATTGCCCAGAGTGGCTAACACAGATGGATGCAAATTGCTACGTTGCAGTTATTTAGATACAGGTAGATAAATGCTATTTTTATTCTTTTTAGCTACTGATACACTTAGGGAAATCACACAAACACCTGAAAGAAGGTTTTTTGGCAGAAGTCCCAGCAGGTTTACATCTCAAGAAACAGAATGCCAGATGGAGAGGGAAGGATGGATGGTTTGGGCACTGTCCTGGGATTTGGGAAACTCAAGCGTGCTCCTCTCTCCCCAACACCCTGCCCTCCTCAGTGACATGTGTGAGAACTCTACCAACTAGGTCTGAACCTCCAGTTGAATCAGGTAATTTGTGCCTAATTGCAGCCAGTGTCGTACTGCCAGCTCATGATTTGAGCTTCCGTTTCAGTGCAAACTACTTCTACTAACATTGTCTCCATCTTCCCTCTGACACGGCTACTGTGTGACACAACTGCCCTCTCCAGGAAAAATGAAGCAAATTAGTTTCTGAACTGGATCTTTTTGCCTTGCTGGAAATGAGATGCTCAAGCCAAGAGGCCCCAGAAACCTGGTTTCACATAGGGCCAACTAATGAAAACATCACGTAGCCGATGGGACCTTCTCTTTACCAACAGAGAAATTGTGAAGACAGATAATACAATTTCACCTATTTTTTCCTCTCTCTTTTTAACCCGGCTGTCAGTATTTTTGGGTTTTATGTGCTTTGCCACTTTGAAACTGTCTTTGAAATACTATACCCAGCATAGCTTATTTTTTTAACCCAAATGAATACATGGCATTGAAGTGGGTTTCCATACAAGGAGCAGCTTTGCAGAATGTCTGCCCCAAGAGAGGAAATAGCTCACCTTGCATTTGGAAATGGGTGAAGCTGTGGGGGATAAATGTATTGCTTCAGACAGTAAGAGATAAGGTTGGCGAGATTAGGGTTGCAGAGATTTGAGGTAGTTCTTTCAAGATCTGAGCAGGCAGAGCTTTGGAGCCGAGGAAAAATAAAGAAGCTCTCAGCAATGTTTTTAAATCAGTGGCACTATCACTAATAACAGTAACAGGACAGTGCTGTAAGGGAATTCCTTTTCCTTCTTGATGGTGATGAACTAATGTGCTTTAATTTCCTTCCTGACAGTCATTCTTACCTGTCAAGATAGCCATAAGTTCTCAGTAGTTTGCCTCTGGCATGAAGTTTTTAGAACAGTGCTTTTTCCTGTCACTACTAACTGTTATCATTTAAAGATTACACTTCTTAGACAGTATTGCCCTTAAACCATGACTAGTCCACATTTTACTCCATATTTTTGGGAGCACAGGGATGTGGAATAGGGGAATTCTTTAGTTTTTTAGCCAAAGGAGGCCAAGCAACAGATCCCAGACTACTGAAAGCTGGAAGCTTGGAGTTCCCTTCATCTGCCCTGCATTTCAGCATGTAAAATGAAACCAGCCTAGTGAAAAAAGTTTGCTTTGATTCTCTTTAAAGTACCACATGGACCAGGAGACAGGCCAGGACACCTAAAGAGGAATCACTCTTCTCCAGCCCAAAAGAATCTCAGGTGGTATGGTCTGACAATTCCTGGATTCAAGGAGATGGTCAAATGACTCATCTCCATTTCTATAACCAGGCCTCAATGCCTGGTTCATGTGCAGACTCTGTACATGGATGCTGACATTTTTTAAGCTCTGACCTCAGAGCTGGCCCTACTTGGAACCAAAGGCATGACTAGAGACCTCCTGAGCACAGAGGAGTTCCACCATGAATTGTCCCATGAACCTATGCTGTAGAGACCCTCACCTCCTGGTGGAGCTGAACCCTGAAAACCTCCAAAGATGGAGATCACAGAGAGTGATGTCCTGATGCAGCACCACTCTCCTAGTTGTTTTTTCCTAATGTCCAGGGTGAAGCTCTCAAGAGACAGTTTGTGGCTGTTGCCTCTGCCATACCATCTGCCACTGCAGGTGTGACCAGATGGATGATCTGTTCAGCCTGGTGGCAGAGCTATGAGAGGAAGCAGAAAGGTTAAGGAACATCAAGGAGTCCAAGAAAGAGATTGGTGAAACCATGCTCTACCCTCCCTGACACAGAAAGAGGAATAGCCACCAGAAGAAAAACAACAAACCAACAAACCCAAGATCAAAGGGATCCTGTATCCTCCCCCCACCAGGGTGAAGGCAGTAGCTTAAAGGAAAGGAGTGAATGGAGGCAAGTCCACGCTCAGGGTGGCAGGCAAACCCCCTCCTTGCCCACCTTACCTTCTCAGGTGCCTCTATACAACAGGCTCTGGATGTGGAAGGCCAGTCAATGGATGATGAGGATGACGGTCCATCTATACCAGAGATGTTGCCAAGGTAAGAAAGGCCTAACCCCCATATCATGACCACCTCCATGAGGAAGAAAAGGTGGGTTATAGTAGTTGACTCCCTTCAGAGGGGAACAGAGGGTCTGATATGTCAGACAGATCCTTCTCTTAGGGAAGTATGTTGGCTCCCTGGGGCCTGGGTTAAGGACATCACTAGAAAACTATGCAGCCTGGTGTGGCCCTCAGGCTATTACCCGTTAGTGTTCTTCCATGTGGGTGGTGACAAAGCCACAATGTGTAGTCCAAGAGCGACCAAAGGAGACTTCAGGGCCTTGGAATGGTTGGTAAGAGAATCTGAAGCACAGGTTATTTTTCCTTTCATATTCCAGTTCTGCAGTGACATTGGAAGAAACAGATAGGCCCAGTCTAATAATACATTGCTCCATGGCTGGTGTCACCACCGCAGTTTTGGATTTTTTGGTAATGGGATGACCTATGCAGCACCAGGCCTGCTGGTGTCAGATGAGATTCACCTTTCTCAAAGGGGGAAGAGGGTCTTTGCTTATGATCTAATGGATCTCATTGATAATAAACTAGACTTGAAGGGGGAGGGGGATAATAACACGCTTGTCTGTGACAAGCTGTGGGATGACACACCAAGATTAGATGGATGGGGTGATAGCAAAGGCCCTCAGCCTGTTGCTCAGAGACATGCTGGATACCCTGCAGTACACTTGAATTCTTACGGAGATGAACCTGGAGCTCCTGAGGTAATAGGAGCCAACAGAGAAACACCAGTGAAATACATCAAAGGAATTAAGGGAAGTTCCTCTAAGAAAGTGATAGAGTTGATAGCCCAGCTGAAGTGTCTCTACACCAATGCATGCAGCATGGGCAGCAAACCAGAGAAGCTGGAAGCCATTGTGTTGCTAGAAAGCTACGACCTAGTTGCCATTACTGAAACTTAGTGGGACGAATTCCATGTCTGGAGTGTGGCTATCGATGGCCATAGGCTGTTCAGAAGGGACAGGCAAGGAAGGAGGAGTGGAGGCTTTGACCTCTACATCAAGAAATGGATAGCATGTGAAGATGTGTCTCTGAAGAACAGCCACAAGCAGATTGAAAGCTTATGGGTAAGAATTAGAGACTGAGGCAACAAAGGGAACCTTGTGTTTGGTGTCTACTACAGGCTGCCTGATCAAGACAAGCCTATTGATGAAGCCTTCTTACTCCAGCTACAGGAGGCATCACACTCACAGGCTCTCATCCTGCTGAGGGACTTCAACCACCATGACACCTGCTGGAAAAGTAGCACGGCAAGCTGTAGGCCATCCAGGAGACTCCTGGAATGCACTGAGGATAACTTCTTAAGTCAGGTAATAGCTTTGCCAGACGGGATGTGATACTGGGCCTGATGGTCACCAATGCAAGTGAAGGTCAAGATTGGAGGCAGCCTAGGCTGCAGCGATTGTGCACTGGTGGAGTTCACAGTCCTGATGGCTGAGTCAAGTCCTACTGGTCAAACTAAAGGGCAAGAAGCAAATGCACAGGCAATGTGAGCAGGGACAGGTACCCTGGGAACAGTATAGGGATGCTGCCTGGTTGTGTAGGGACAGGGTCAAGACCAAGGCGTGGCTGGAGCTGCATTTGTCAAGGGATGCAAAGAATAATAAGGGCTTCTACAGGTATGTCAGACAGAAAAGGAAGGTCAAAGAAGGTGTACCCCTCCTGATGACCACCACTGGCAAACTGGTAAAAATGGACAAGGAGAAGGCTGAGGTACTCAACCTTTTTTCCTCAGTCTTCACTGGAATCCTCTCTCCCCCTACCTCTTGAGCGGATGGAGTGCAAGATGGGGTCTGGGGGAGCAAAATCCCTCCCACTGTAAGAGAAGATCAGGTTTGTGACCACCTGAGGAACCTGACCATATAGAAGTCTATGGGACCTGATGAGATGCATCCCAGAATCTGAAGGAATTGGCTGATGTACTTGCCAAGCCACTCTCCATGACATTTGAAAAATCATAGCAGTCAGGTGAAGTCCCTAGTGACTGGAAAAAGGGAAATATTGCACCCATTTTTAAAAAAGGTAGAAAGGAGGACCCAGGGAACTACTGACCTGTCAGCCTCACCTCTGTGCCTGGGAAGATCATGGAACAGATCCTCCTAGAAGCTATCCTAAGGCACATGGGGCACAGGGAGGTGATTCGAGACAGCGAGCATGGCTTCACGAAGGGCTTCCCTGACCAACCTAGCAGCCTTCTATGATGAAGTGACTACATTAGTGGACAAGGGAAAAGCTACAGATGTCATCTATCTGGATGGTCCCCTACAACATCCTTCTCTCTCAGTTGGAGAGATGTGGATTTGATGGGTGGACTGTTCAGTGGGTAAGGAATTGGTCATATGGTCGCATACAAAGGGTAGTGGTCAATGGCTCAATGTCCAGATGGAGATTGGTGACAAGTGGTGTCCCTCAGGGGTCCATATTGGGACCACTACTGTTTAATATCTTCACCAATGAGATACAGAGTGGGATCGAGTGCACCCTCAGCAAGTTTGCTGATGACACCAAGCTGAGTGGTGCAGTTGACATGCCTGAGGGATGGGATGCCATCCAGAGGGACCCGGACAAGCTTGAGAAGTGGGCCCATGTGAACTTCATGCGGTTCAACAAGGCCAAGTGCAAGGTCCTGCATCTGGGTTGGGGCAACCCCTGGTATCAATACAGGCTGGTGGATGAAGGGGTTGAGGGCAGCCCAGCAGAGAAGGACTTGGATGAAAAGCTGGACATGAGCTGGCAGTGTGTGCTTGCAGCCCAGAAAGCCAACCATATACTGGGCTGCATAAAAAGAAGCATGACCAGCAGGCTGAGTGAAGGGATTCTGCCCCTCTACTCTGCTCTTGTGAGACCCCACCTGGAGTACTGTGTCCATCTCTGGAGTCCCCAGGGCAAGAAAGACATGGACCTGTTGGACCCAGTCCAGAGAAGGGCCATGAAGATTATCAGAGGGCTGGATAATCTCCTATCCTACGAAGAAAGATTGAGAGAGTGCCCCAACACTAAGATGGTGCCCTTGATGATGCCGTCTCTCAGAGTTGCTCCATTAGAGCTCGCAGTTACTTGCACGTATCTTGGACCACTCATGGCACCTCAAATGTCAACTCGTGTTTCTGTTTGAAGAGCTCACTGCTGGCCTTCATCTCCTTTAATTAGCAGTGGAGATGAGACAAGGAGCTCACATGCAGGGGCCTATTTTGATCACACCTGAATTCAGGAGAGAGAAATCCTATGCCTTGTGGGTTTGTGACAGCCATGAGAGGGAGCTGAATTCCCTTCTAGGACTACAAATCTAGAGTGAGATGCCTTGATTGACTCAGCTGAATCACTTCCTCAGCAAGGGTAAAGCAGTTCCCTCCCCATCAGCATCTGGGAGTCTTGTCTAATATTAAGACAAGAAAAGGTGATTTTTATACCTAAGTCTTTTCCTAATAAAAGAAATGACACTGCTTGAAATAAGTGTCTTTCACCAGCTAAGGGTGATTACTTCAGTGATCGCTTCAGTCTGCTTCACAGTAGGTTCCCTTGGAGACCCAGGGACAGCTGGAGAGAGCCCAGAGAGGACAGAGAAAGTGGCACCTTGGGCTAATCCTCTGCTGCTGAGCTGAGCTGGGCTCCTGGGATGGAGGGAGCTCATGGCAAGTGGGTGGTGCTGCAGAGACACAGCTCTGCCCAGGAGCAGCTCCCCTGCAAAGTGCAGCAGGGCTGCGGGCACTGCCTGCAGGCAGTGAGGGGAGATGATTGAGGCAGAGAGATGTGAAAGGTAGTCTGAGGTGGGAGGACAGAAGAGAGCTCACAGGTAGAGAAATCTTCACAGCCCTTGATGTGGTAAGTCTTGGTGTAGAGCAGTACAGCAACAGTTAGAGGAGGGATGACATAAAGTAGGTACATCTCACAGCCTGTGGGATCTTGCATGAGCATTTTTGTGTAGGAGAAGCAAGCGTTTGTCCTGGTTTTGGTAGGGATAGAGTTAATTTTCCTCCTAGCAGCTGGTATAGTGCTGTGGTTTGGATTTGGGATGTGAATAATGTTGATAACACACTGATGTTTTTAGTTGTTGCCAAGCAGTCAAGGACTTTTCAGCTTTTCATATTTTGTGGTGTTCATGACTTGTTTTGTATATTCTATTATTATTCTTATTATTATAATCATCATCATCATCATCATCATCATCATCATCATCTTCCTTTTATGTCCTATTTAATTGTCTTTATCTCTATCCACGAGTTTTGCTTTTTTTTCCATTTTCAATTCTCTCCCTCTCCCACTGTGGGGAGGTGGGTCACTCTGTGCTCATTCTGAGATGAGAACAAGAGAGGAGTTTGGAGAGCTGCACTTTGAATCATGACTCCCCCAGCTCTGCACAGTTCCTTTCTCAGAGTAATGTTGGAGTGTGATCATCCTGCAGCTGAGAGGGGCTGGACAGGGCAGCTGGGAACAAGACTGCTGGAGAGACCAGCTCTCCTGGCTACGTACTAAGGCTCAGGGAACCATTTGTCTCTCGGGACTCACTAGTGTTGATGCTGAGAGCAATCCAAAAGCTGAGGATTTCTGGCCCTTCGATCAATGTGCCCCTGATGCAACAAGATCACAAGAAAGTGTATTGTTAAGCCTCTGTGCTACAGCCCATCCAGTGGAGCTCGTACCAGGAAGACCTCCAGCCGCCTTCCTCCTTGATGGGTGCCTCTCAGGTGAGTGAGGATGTCCATGCAGTAATAGTCTCCACCCGCCGCTCTCTCATGACCACGTCTACAGACAAAGGGCAGATGGAAGGCAATAGATTAGAAGGCAGGTTCTGTCTCACTGGTGACTGATTCAGACTCAGTCACCTCTGTTCAAAAGGATAAAACCAGAAAAAGGAAATCCCTCCTAGGGAACTTTTCCAGAGGTAGGTGGCCCAAGTGCTAATGTCATCTCTCCCTTCAGGACATGGAGACTATTCCCACAGGGGAATTTAATCCAGGCTCCTGCACTCAGCCTGAGGTGTCTATCCTCAGTGAACACCTCAATATACAGGGCTTTTTGCTGCTTCTGTGTACCAGCTGCTGTAAAGCAGGTCTGACTCCTAAGGAGCTCAGCAGATGAGGACCCTCCTCCTCATGGCACACTCAGCCAGAGTAAATCAGAACAAAATCAGAACTACCATCCCCCTGTACTCTGCACTGGTGAGGCCACACCTTGAGTACTGTTTTCAGTTTTGGGCCCCTTGCTAGAAGAAAGACATTGTGGTGCTGGACCATGTCCAGAGAAGAGCAATGAAGCTGGGGAAGGGTGTGAAGAACAAGTCTTGCGAGGAGTGGCTGAGGGAACTGGAGTTATTTAGTCTGGAGAAAAGGAGACTGAGGGGAGACCTTATTTTTCTCTACAACTACCTGAAAGGAGGTTGTAAGAAGGTGGGCATCAGTCTTTTTTTCCAAAATTACAAATGATAGGACAAGAAGAAATGGCCTCAAGTTGTGCCAGTGGAGGTTTAGATTGGAAATTAGTAAAAATTTTGTCAACCAGAAGGGTTGCAATCACTGGAAGAGGCTTCCCAGGGAATTGGTTGAGTCACCATCCCTGGAGGTATTTAAAAGACATGTAGATGTGGTGCTTAGGGACATGGGTTAGTGGTGGACTTGGCAGTGTGATGTTAACAGTTGGACTTGATGAACTTAAAGGTCTTTTTTAACCTAAACAATTTTATGATTTTATGATTTTATGATTCTACGAAGTGAGCGAGAAGCATGAAGGCCCTCTTGAGTAGAGAGGCAATGTGGGAGGTTTCTGTGAGACAAAGAACAGTTTTTCCTCAGAGAAGCCTGCCCTGAGTTGTCCATATATTTTTCTCTTTTAACAGCACCCAAATCCTAGAGGGACTAAATGTTCAACAGTAGCTCCATCAATGAGTTCCTCCTCCTGGCATTCGCAGACACATGGGAACTGCAGCTCTTGCACTTCTGCCTCTTCCTGGGCATCTACCTGGCTGCCCTCCTGGGCAACGGCCTCATCATCACCACCATAGCCTGTGACCACCGCCTCCACACCCCCATGTACTTCTTCCTCCTCAACCTCTCCCTCCTTGACCTTGGTGCCATCTCCACCACTCTCCCCAAATCCATGGCCAATTCCCTGTGGGACAACAGGGACATTTCCTATGCAGGATGTGCTGCACAGCTCTTTCTGTTTGTCTTTTTGATGTCCTCAGAGTTTTATCTCCTCACTGTCATGGCCTATGACCGCTACGTTGCCATCTGCAAACCCCTCCACTACGGGACCCTCCTGGGCAGCAGAGCTTGTGTCCACATGGCAGCAGCTGCCTGGGGTGGTGGTTTCCTGAATGCCGTGCTGCACACTGCCAATACATTTTCACTACCGCTTTGCCAAGGCAATGCCATAAACCAGTTCTTCTGTGAAATCCCTCAAATTCTCAAACTCTCCTGCTCAGAATTCTACCTCAGGGAAGTTGGGGTCCTTGTGGTTAGTCTCTGTTTAGCACTTGGGTGTTTTGTTTTCCTTGTAGTGTCCTATGTGCAGATCTTCAGGACTGTGCTGAAGATCCCCTCTGAGCAGGGACGGCACAAAGCCTTTTCCACGTGCCTCCCTCACCTGGCCGTCGTCTCCCTGTATGTCAGCACCATCATGTTTGCCTATCTGAAGCCCCCTTCCATGTTGTCTCTCTCTTTGGATCTGGTGGTGGCAGTTCTATACTCAGTTCTGCCTCCCACAGTGAACCCCCTCATCTACAGCATGAGGAACCAGGAGCTCAAGGATGCCCTGAGGAAGATGATTTCATCAACATTTTTTAATAGTGATAAACTTCCCTTCTCTCTCCAGAAGTGTCTCCCAGGGTGTCCCATAGAAGTCTTGACCTTTTATTATTGACTTCATTATCATTATTATAATTATAATTTCTGTTTAGAATGTTACTACAGAAGTGTTTGGTTTCTTTCTACTTCTGCTGAGGCATGAGCATGCTCTCTGTCATCTGGAGCCAGAATAAAGCAGTTGAACACTGGGCCAGAGCTGAATCCCTCACAGCACCTCTGTAATAAAAATGGGATCTCCCGTGTGCCATGAGCTTTTCTTCCAGTGCTGGTATCAGGAGTAGGCATGAGCGATTGCATCCCCAGAAGGATGTTGCTCAGGATTCTGTATGGCCGCAGGAGCAAAAACCTATCAGTCATATAATATAACAGGTGGCGACCTGTTAGCAACTGAGGACTGGATTTCGGACTCACTCATCAGTGTCTAGTGCTAGTGGGGGGGCAATGACTAGTCACTGAGTTTCATATTTGGGGCTCTCCCATATTGGACTTGGCAGATGACATCCTTCTTGAGGACAAAGTGGAGCTGCTTGGAGAGCCTGGAGGATGTCCAGGGACAGTGTGTGCCTCCAGTGGGCAGTGACTGGAGCCCCACAAATTGAGAGAGCACTGAAGGTGGAGTCATCTAAAGGCATAGTGTTGAACTGAGATATCCACGGGGAAAGAAGAACTCTGCAATCCCAGAGGAGGCAGCAGGGACCCAGCAGCATGGGGAAGGTAGGCTGGAGAATGATTAATGTCGTCCTTATGGAGGCCCACTCACGCGTAGTGTTGTAAGGCCCTGATAACAAGTGAATGTTGCAAACACCCGTCTTGACATGGGCAGGGATAGGCTGCTGACGAGGGAGTGTTGAACAAGAGCGGAGCCTGCGGAGGCAGTAATGACAGACCCCTGCCTATGGGGTGGGCACTTTGGGTTATAAAAAGGGGAAACAAGTTTTCAGCATGCACCCACCACCTGAAGACTATAACTACGAGCAGAGAACTTCGCTGGATCCAAGGGTAGTGATGTCTTTTCACTTTCTCTCTCTTTTCTTTCTCTCTTTCTTTTCCTCTCTATCACTCTCTTTGTCTCTAACTTAATTTTTGGCAGATTGGGGCAATATTGTCACATGTTATGCTAAACCCTTACCCTTCATAGTTCTGCTAAGTTTTGAGCATTGTTATAACTTTTGCCAAGCCTTTATCTTTAGTAGTTCCACTGAGTTTTAGGTAAATTTATGATTGGTTTGAACCTCTAGAGTAATTGTCATTATTCCTGATTACCACGTGGAGAATTAAAAAGCTAACCTCACCCTAACCCCCTGAGTGGGACAGGACAAGTGTTAATGCACAAGAACGATGTGGGTCCCTTAAACTTGTTTCATCAGGGCTTGCAGACACTTGTGTATGTCATGGACCACCTCTGGCACCTCAAATGCCACCAGGTCTTTAGTGTGAACAACTAACTGCCACCCTCCATCCCCACTGATTATAGAGGATTTTCAGACCAGGGGCTCACATACAAGCCCCTCTTCTGTGCACACTTGAACTGTAGCAAGAGGAATCCCAGCTCCTGTGGGTCTGTGTGGTGCATGGGGGGAGCTGAATACCCATCCAGCCCAAGGGTTTCTAACCAGTGGTAGGATATGTGCATTGGCTCAGCTGAATCACTGCCCTACAGAAGGGAAAATGTACCTCCTGCTGTCACTGCCTAGGTGTCCAGCCAAAAAGGAGTAAAAGAAATAGGGGTTAACAGAGGGAGAATTTCCATCTCTTTTTGATAGCTATTCCTTGATAAGCCAAACCACGCTGCTGGAATTAGCTGCCCTCCACTCTTTGGAGAAGGAGCTGAAAGATTCACTAAGCAAACTGATTTCATAGACATTTTTCATTTGTAATAATTTACCCAGCCCTGTGTAGTCATGACACCCATGGTATCTAAGGATAGTTCTGCATTCTGCTTGATATTCATTGCTGTTGTTGTCTATGTGATCCTCATGTTCATAGAGAAATATTTGGATTCTTCCCAACTCTGCTTAATGTATAATCCTGTTGTGTCTGACCTACAAGCATGTTGTGTATGTTTACAACATTGTCATAGCTGACTTCCCAATACTATGTCTTTAAAAATGTCATCTCACTGCAGAGATGTTCAATGCAGGTCCTGAAAACCAAGGTATAATTCAAAAGGTCACGGAAAGAATATAGAAAATAAATGGCACCCTAAAAGATCCTCTGGCTTTGCTTTGGTTCCCCAGTGGCCTGAAGGAGGAGCTCAGCATCTCAGAGGGGTCTGATGGGGACCCAGGTCTGGATCCAGGGCTCAAGTGTCAGTGCTGTCGTGGTTTAGCCTCAGCCGACAGCTGAACACCACGTGGCCGCTTGTTCACCCCTCCTCTGGTGGGATGGAGAGGAGAATGGGAAGACAGAGACAAAACCTCGTGGGTTGGGATGAGGGCAGTTTACTGGGATGGCAAAGGGAGAGGGAAATAATAACAGTACTGATAACAGAACATACACAACGGGTGATAACAGAAAGTAATTTACCAACTCGATGACCAACTGGACACTCAGCCCACACTCAGATGGTCCTGGAGCCCCACCGACACCCTCACCTCCCTGACTAGCCCCTTTTTGTGGTGAGCATGACATCACATGGTATAGAATAGCCCCTGTCCAGCTTGGCTCACCTGTCCTGGCTCCTGGTGAAAATTAACTCTATCCTAGCTAAAACCAGGACAAATGCCTAGCATAAGTAGAGTCGGACAACTGTCTCATAGTTACCTGCCTTGAGCGGACATAGAGGCTAATTGCAGACACTCGTCCTTCTGGAGGGGAATCAGGAGAGCTCAGGGGCTCTGCAGGGACCGCGTGAGCCAAGGGGTGAGCAGGGAGCTTCACAAAATGAGAAATCACCCAAAGTGTAGTCTTAAAAAGGGAAAGCACTAAATTCAAGGGTGCAAAGTGAATTGAGGACTCTGCAGGAGAGGCAGGTGGGACCCAGCGAGCACGGGGAGGGAGGTTGTAGAGTGATTTACACACCTACAGTAAAAAATCTTCAGGCTGCATCCTGTGGAGCACCCAAAGACCTCTGGTACCTTAGGATTAAATAAGAAAGAGAAATTAATTTCTGCACATGCCAGTTCAGGGATGGTGGTTATATGGCTGGGCAGCAGGAGTTATTGGTGACGTCCCATCATCAGGTCTCTTGTTCTGTCCTGGGGAGCAGGGAAAACATGTGGGGATGGTGGGAAGGCAAAAGCTTGATGACTGACATCCTGGATACAAAGGAGTTGTTTTCCTGTTTCCTCATGCCATTGCTAGCTTTCAGTCTTGGGGCTCATGGGAGGCTAACCCTCCCTGTCTCTGCTTCTTCCTCCTCCCCCTCATCTTCGCAGGTCTTCTCTTCCCTTCCGAAGGGCTTGGGCTGTCGTGGGAGATCCCAGAGCCCTGAAATAGTCTATGGGGGGCAGTGGGGAGAGCTATGAATGGGGCAGAGCTTGCCTGGAAAGTGCCTGACAGAGGGAAATAGAGTCTTAAGTCTGACCAGGGAATGTGTGGGCACTCAGCCTTCTACTCATGATGCAGAGCCTGGAATTATTGGAGAGACAACAAATGTGGACGGTGCTGAAGAGGAGCCTGGTCTGTTCCCTTGCTCCCTCGACAGACTGGGAAGCTGTCCCAGGACAATTGTCACAGGGCAGCCCCTCACACCACTCATTTACAGTGCCAGTTGCTCAGCTCAGCTCTGGGGTAGTACATGGCCAGCTTGATCCTCCAGGACATCTCCATATCCTGAGGAAAGGAAAAAGGTCAGCCCTGCATGGCTTCTCTTCTGGACCAGACCCCAAGAGGTGCCTGAGGATGTCTGTCTCCTGTGCCCCTGTGCGGGGACTGGGTCCTCATATCCCACGGTTTCTGTTAGGAGACTTAGGAAACCGGGAAGCCTGAGGCAGAACTTACCAGTGAAAATGAGGGAAAAAAGGTGCTAAATAACTCAGATCATTACATGCCTTTGGTCAGTAGGTCCTCTGCCCCAGTCTCCTTCCACCCCACCTCAACCTGCTCCTGAGAGACTTCATTGCAGCCTCCAAAGGAGCCGGGGCTGTCTGGGGTTCTGGGGCAGTCTGGTGGCAGGAGGATGGGACATGGGCACAGCGTCAGTGGTGAAGGCAGCAGAATGGCAAAGTCTGCCCTGCACAGCGCAGCACAGCACTGGATGGCTGATGCCTCTGGTTGCTTGGGCTTTGGATTTGGGGAGGATGCCAGCCTGACATTAGGAGTGCCAGGAGTTTTGTGGACTTCCAGTGAAAATGTGATCTGTGGTGATTTAACCTTGACTAGATGCCAGGTGCCCACCAAAGCTGCTCTATCACTTCCCCTCCTCAACTGGACAGGGGAGAGAAAATATAACAAAAGACTCATGAGTCGAGATAAGAACAGGGAGAAATCACTCACCAATTACCATGAAGGGCAAAATAGACTCAATTTGAGAAAATTAATTTAATTCATAATGAATCAAATCAGAGTAGAGTAATGAAAAATAAACCCAAATCTTAAAACACCTCCTCCTATCTCTCCCTTCTTTCCCAGGCTCAACTTCACCCCCATTTCTCTCCTTCCTCCCCCCTCAGCAGCAGAGGGGGATCGGAGATGGGGGTTGTGGTCAGGTCATCACATGTTGCCTCTGCTGTTCCTTCCTCCTCAGGGCAGGACTCCTCACACTCTTTCACTGCTCCAGCATGGGGTCCCTCCCATGGGACACAGTCCTCCATGAACTTCTCCAATGTGAGTCCTTTCCACAAGTTGCAGTTCTTCACAAACTGTTCCAGCATGGGTCCCTTCCACAGGGTACAGAGCTTTAGGACCAGACTGCTCCAGCGTGGATCCCCCATGGGGTCACAAGTCCTGCCAGCAAACCTGCTCTGGCATGGGCTCCTCTCTCCACAGGTCCGCAGGTCCTGCCAGGAGCCTGCTCCAGTGTGGGCTTCCCATGGGGTCACAGCCTCCTTCAGGTGTCTCCACCTGCTCCAGCATGGGGTCATCCATGGGCTACAGTTGAACGTCTGCTCCATCATCATATGAATACCTCCAAGGATAGCACAACCTTTCTTGGCAACCCAGTACAGTGCATAGTGAAAAGATTTCTCCATAAGGCAACACCAGTCTATTTCAGCTTTTGTCTATGATCCCCCATCCTTCAACTATACACTGAGGGGAAGAATTTAGAATCTTGTTAACCACCTGATAGGTACTGTAAGACCTCTCAGGGCAGACCTTTGCAGTACTCCACTTGCTGCCAGCCTTCAGGCAGAGTGTTACCTGTTCAGGATTACCCTCTGCGCTCTCTCAGCAGCTGTGGACGAAACCCCACAGACTTTTATGGGTCAAGCTCTCTCAAGTGGTGACATGATCCTTGTGCACTGCTGGGATTTCTTCTCCTCCTTGTGTAAATTAGAAATAATTTAAATATATTTTATAGAGGAGACAGTTGGACAGGAAATTGAGAAGAAAATTACCTTGTCCAAAAGGCCAGAGCTTTCAGAAAGCTTCCAGTTTTAGGGAAGAATGGCTACCAGCCGAAGCCATGAGGCTTCACAGTATTAGTAACCTAGCCTTTCTGGAGTTCCTTTTTCTTATAGGGGGATGGAGAAGAGGAATTCCTTTCCTTTCCCCATCTCCTCCAGCCAGTGTCACTGGGCTTCATGGAGGGAGGACAAGAATTTTTCACTGGAGATAAGGGAAATCTTTTTCCTCATGAGGAGATTCAAAGGCAGGAAATGACTACCAAGAGATATAATTGTGGCATCAATTCTTGGAGGTTTTCAAGTCCCAGCTTGCATCAAGTCCTGAGCAACTGGCTCTGACCACATATCTGACCCTGCTGGGAGCAGGAGAGGGGGCTGGAGGCCTCCTGACAGCCTGCCCCTTGACCAACATTGGCACGTAGGCAGGATGCCACCCTGCATGCCTTACTACCATGTAAGGTATGATTCTCTCAAATCACACTACCATTGGTGGAGCCAAGGGGTGTCATGACTCTTACCAACATTCAAGAGGCATTTGCATGATCGACTGTTGCTGTCGGATGACCCAGACACTAAGTATCCATGATAGTCCACTGGAGCCATGACATCACTGACAATCCTGTGTTTGCTTTTGGTGATCGAGTGAGTCACTCTTTGTGTGTGCTGTTGCTCATCCTTCTTACTGCTTAAAGTTTGATTTATAACACATTGTCAGACTACATTACTGTTTGGACCACACCTCCTGATACACAGCAAGTGTATCACAAAGCCTGTGAAGGAGAGAAAAGGTGGTGTCCCTATTTCCCATTTTCACAGAATCACAGTCACAGAATGGTTGAGGGTGGAAAGGACCTTTGGAGGTCATCTGGTCCAACTACCCTGCTCAAGCAAGGCCACCTAGAGCTGGTGGTCCAGGTGAATGTCCAGATGATTTTTTAATAGCTCAAGAAAGAGAGACTCCACAACCTCTCTGGGTAACCCGTGCCAGTGCTCATGGCACTGTGTGTGTGCCTTATCAAAAAGTGTTCCATTATGTTCAGAGGGAGCTTGCCATATTTCAGTTTTTGCCCATTGCCTCTTGTTCTGTCACTGCGTGTCACTGAAAAGACCTGACTTAGTCTTAGTTTCACCCTTCCTTCAAGTGTTTTTATACATTGATGAGATCCTCTCTGAGCCTTCTCTGGGCTAAACCATCCCAGGTCTCTCAGTCTTTCCTGACAGGAGAGATGCTCCAATCCCTTAATCATCTTTGTGACAATTTGTTGGACTCTTTCCAGTCTGTCCATGTCTCATAATGCAGAGGCCAGCACTGGACACAGTACTCCAGGTGTAGAGTAACTTGCAGTGTACCCTATGGGTTATATTGGGCCCAGTCCTGTTTAACATCTTCATTAATGATCTGGATGATTGAGTAGAGTGTACCCTCAGCAAGTGCTTCTGTTACAAGACTGGGAGGAGCAACTGATACGCCAGAGGGCCATGCTACCATCCAGAAGGACCTGGGACAGGCTGGAGAAATGAGCTGACAGGAACCTTCATGAAGTTCAAGAAGGGCAAGTGCAAATTCCTGCCCCTGGGGAGGAATAACTCCTTGCAGCCATATATGCGATGATGAACAGTTGGCTGAAGGGTTGGGCTCAAACTGTTGTAGGAAAAGGGGTAATATCTGGCTGGCAGACAGTCACTAGTGGTGTT
The DNA here is from genome assembly GCA_013400195.1 of Aramus guarauna. Lineage (NCBI taxonomy): Eukaryota > Metazoa > Chordata > Aves > Gruiformes > Aramidae > Aramus > Aramus guarauna. The sequence goes on from VXBL01009195.1 coordinate 23,809, forward strand.
CCCCCGGGCTTAATTTTAGGACCAATTCTCTTCATTGGTTTTATCGATGACCTAGACATTGGAGTTGAGTGCATAGTAAGTAAGTTTGCCAGTGATATTAAATTAGGAAGAGTCATTGATTCCCTTGGTGGTAGAGAGGCCTTATAGAGAGATTTTGATAGATTAGGGCACTGGGCAGTCACCAACTGTATGACATTCAAAAAGAGCAAATGGTGGATTCTGCACCTGGGATGGTTTAATACTGGAAGTACATATAGATTGGGGGACAAGAGGCTGGAATGCAGCCATGTAGAATGGGGTCCAGGGATTTTGATTGATGGTATGCTCAATATCACTCAACAACGTGCACTGGTGGCCAAAAGGGCCAACCATGTCCTGGGGTGCATTAAACACTGTATAGCTAACCAGTAAAAAGAAGTGATTGTGCCACTATACTCAGCATTGGTGCAGCCTCACCTCCAGTCCTATGTGCAGTTTTGGGCTCTGTAATATAAGAAGGATATAAAAATATTAGAATGTGTCCAAAGGACTTTTCACCAAAGATGGTGAAAGAACTAGAGGACATGACTTATGAGGAGCAGCTGAGGATACCAAGTTTGTTCAGCTTAAAGAAGAGGAAACTGAGGTGTGTCATTGCTGTCTCCAACTCCTACATGAGGGAGATGTAGAGTCAGGTGCTGATTTCCTCTCTCTGATGTCTGGTGATAAGATGTGAGGGTGTGGCTTAACACCGTATCAAGGGAAGTTTGGATTGGATATTAGGAAAAAGTTCTTCACTGAGAGGGTCAAGTGAGTTCTTCACTGAGTGGTCAAGCACTGGAATGAGCTCCCCAGGGAAGTGGTCATGGCCCCAAACCTGTCACTGTTCAAGAAGTGTTTGGAAAATGCTCTTGGATATATGGTTTAACCTTTAGGTTGCTCTGTGTGGAGTTAGGAGTTGGACTTGATGATCCTCATGGGTTCCTTGCAACTCAGGATATTCTATGATTCTATGATGCTTTGGTAATATTTGAGGTATAGCCACAAAACCAATCCCCGCAAAAACACCTGACTGTCCCTTCCCACAGGGTGTGCAAAGGCTAGCAGTGGAGGGTGCTGCAAGCCCACTGAGTCCAACGCAAATGGGGACTTTGCAGCAGGAGATGGTATCAGGACAGGAAGAGATTTTTTTTTTTTTTCCTCAGTCTCTGCAGGGAAGAAGTAACTAAAAGTGCCTGACTGATCCTAGTCATCATTTCGGAAAAATCCTTGAGTCTTGAGTTCAGCACACATCCATTACTGAGAATTGCCAATGGTATTTTTGGTGTCTAAGAGAAATAGATCAGCTCTTAATTATGTCCATTGAAACCAATTAACAATGTCTATCACTGGTGTGGAGGTAGCAGTCCTTGGGCGGATTCATGAATATGCACCACCTCCTCCATAAGAGCTGGTAGCTGCTCTCCCTTTGCCCAAAGGGACAGGAGGACTAGGTCTGCCAGAAAGCCTGGTGATGTCTCCAGCCACAAGTACACGAAGGGCTGCAAGCCTGCTCCGCACCTGAGTATCCTTCTGGCCAGTGCAGGTATGGTTTTTGGCTCATTTCCCCCCTGGCTCCACAGATTTCCTTTCTGCATCCTTAATTTTCCAGTGCTGGGGACTGGAGGGGAGGAGAGGGAGAGGTACTGTAGCAGGACCCTGCACTCAGCCCTGCCATCCTGGCTTGCATTAACCCTTGCAGAAGGAAGAAGGTCTGAGTCTCATTCATATAACATCCCTTTGCATCACTGACCTTTGTGTGAGGAAGGAAACATGCCATCCATGTCAACCACTGTCTCAGGGCAAATGATTCCTTCATTCCTGGGGAGAGCTAAGGCTCTTTCCCATGTGTCTCTTCTTGGAAACTACTGCAGCACCGGCAGCTGTTCACACATAGTCCCGTTGCTGGGTTTGCAGTGGGCATTAGCTGTGCTGATCAAACACTATTTCACCTGCTTTTCTTCTCCATCCACTCAGCACAGCATTGCCAGCGGCTCCAGTACTTCAGCTTATACAGCTCTGAACATGTCACTGAGAGCTAACACACCCTTCGTATGAGTGAGAGGCTCTGCAATGGTGTTTCCTCTTTTGCAGGTCACAGGAAGTCTTTCAGCTGCTTTCCCAAACTCACAGCTTACAAGAAAGTTTTTGCAGACCTTCCTCCACCCCTCCATCTCCAGGCTGAAACTTTCCTGCCCTCACAGTGATTGCCTGTAGTGCATTTGCACATAGGTAGGTGATGCCACCTTCACGCTGAAGATGAGAAATGGGACTTCCCCAATGGGGACAGTGCTTTCTAGGTGAGCTCCGGCCACGGTGCCACCACAGCTCCCCAGATCACATGAGAGAAGGAGGCATGTGTCCTTGTGCTCTCAGGAGCCACAGCAAGTCCAGGAGCTTGCCCACAGAACCCACTAGCCATTGCACGTCCCAAGCCAACACACAACACCATTGTTGTCCAAGGAGGACAACCAGTACTGTGGGCACAGAGGCCAGGAAAGGTTTTTTTTTGAGAAATGCTCAAGCAAATTCTCTTTGTCACAGCATCAGGCCACCTTGTACTTTCTGTGACCGGGGTGCTATTTTTCTGACTTCCCGACATGCAGAGAAAACCTTTTGTTTCCATGGGGAACAACAACCAAACCCTGGCCACAGACTTCATCTTCCTGGGTTTCTCCAGCCTTGCAGAACTGCAGAAGCTGCTTCTTGTGGTGTTTTTGCTGCTGTACCTGGTCACTCTGAGCATGAATACCACTATAATGATTATCATATGGGTTGATCGGAGCCTTCACACACCCATGTACTTTTTCCTTTGCATCTTGTCCTTTTCCGAGACTTGCTACACCTTTGTCATTGTCCCCAAGATGCTGGTAGACTTAATAGCAGAGAGAAAAACCATTTCCTTCCTGGGATGTGCTGTACAAATGTACTTCTTCCTTTTCTTGGGGTGCTCCCACTCCTTCCTCCTGGCAGTCATGGGCTATGACCGCTGTGTTGCCATCTGCCACCCCCTGCACTACAACAGCATCATGACTTGGCGAGTGTGTGCTCAGCTGGTAGTTGCTTCTGGTCTGAGTGGCTTGCTGGTTGCCCAGGTGGTTACCCCCTTGGTATTTTGCTTGCCCTTCCAGGCATCCAGGAAACTCAACCATTTCTTCTGTGACATCTCCCCTGTCCTCCGAGTGGCCTTTACTCACACAAACCTCAGCGAGGCCATTATCTTCATGCTGGGTATCTCTGTCCTTACAATCCCACTGCTGCTGATCCTCATTTCATATCTCTTCATTGTCCTGGCCATCTTGCAGATCCCTTCAGCCCCAGGGAGGCACAAAGCCTTCTCCACCTGCAGTGCTCACCTGATAGTGGTGGTTGTTCATTATGGCTGTGCCTCCTTCATCTACCTGAGACCCAACTCCAGCTACTCATCAAATCAGGACGCATTGATCTCTGTCACTTATACCATCCTCACTCCCCTGCTCAACCCCATGATATACAGCCTAAGGAACAAGGATGTCAAAGTGGCTCTTCAAAAAGCAATCGGGAAAATCGTACTATCTCAGAAAGTTTTCCAGTGAAGAGGTTAATATGAGCTGCTTCCTGACTGTGTATTTTCAGCTAATATCTTCCACTTCCCAAAGAACATCACCTCTTTTCCATACATCCCCTTTTGTTCACAGAGAAGCTTTCAGGAATGACATGACAGCTCATCATGGTTGCTAAGAACCTGTCATTAAAAATCAAAAAAATTTGAGTCACATTGAGCCTGGAAACATGAACATCAGTGAAACACAATGTTTTTTAAATTTGGAAGGTGCAACTTTTTCACTGGAGCCATTTAATAAATAAAAAACATAGATTTTGAAATAATTTCACAGTGGAATTCTGTCTTTTAAGGAGATGGCAAACTCAGGACTATGTTTGTATTGTGCATTAAAATACCACTGAAGTCTGACACCTACCCATCTGCATGGTATTGTGGTTCTCATCAACAAAGCCTGCAAAGCAAGTGAACTACCTCAGATTGCATCAACCTGCCTTTGCCATGGACTAAATTTATCTACACAGCCATGAACCAAACCTCAGCTGATATGTTCACTTGCTGACCTACACGAAGCTGACCACAAACCTAAGACCACTTGCAAAGCATATGTCCACCAACTTCAGTGAGGATGAGAATGTCATTGAGATGGACCTGCAGAGTGGCTCTTCAGAAACAGTTCTCTTAGAAAAAGGAATGAATGAGATCTCCATAGGTGCATGTTTTTCCTCCACAATCATGGTGTTTTCTCTAAATCCATGGAGCCAGATGGGAAAGTGGAATTAGCAAAAGTAGGAAGGGAAATATTTTCCAGAGGAAAAGACCCTGTGATAGCATTCTACAGAAAGAGTTATTTTTTAAATCATGCTCCATCATCTTTCAGAGCTTCTGTCATGCGCAGGGAAGTGTTTCCCTCCCTTTGCCTATGAGACTGTCCAAGATGTGTCTGCACAGTCCTGTGCTGAGCTCCCTCTTCCCAACCAAGGCGGTGGGCCGCACACACACAGTGTCCAGCCCTGTGCCACCAATGATCTCCCCAACAGAGTTCTTGAGGACTAACAAAGGAAACAGACTTTGTTTTCTGGACAGAATGAAATGGTAGAAGGCAACAAACCACACAACCTAAAAGGCACCTGAAACATTTTTTCTATTTCTAGGGCTTTTTATCACATCAGAGATATAGTCACATTTCCTCCAAAACTTTGTATGTCACATTGCAATTTCTCTTGGCTTTAACCTGGCAGAATTTCCTCTATGCAGAATAAAGAGACTTTGGGGGGGTCAGTATTTCCCCCCCACAGAGACATTCACATTTCTAATCATGTGAACATCAGTGCTCTTTCCGTTAGGCAGACTGGATTGAAGAGGTTTGGTGTTTCAGTATGAGGTATTTCCTCTGCTCTGAGGTAGCATGTATTTCTCCTTTCCCACTCATTCTGCTTTTTCAACATCCTCTGCAAAGTCTTGGAGGCAGCATTTCTGTTTAGCTCCTACTGTTGCAGTCTTTATTTCTAGGGGGTTTCAAAATACCGGAAAGAATAGTTTCCTCCAAAGCTTCATATGCCACATAGCAATTTGTCTGGCTTTAAGCTGGTGGAATCGCAGACACTCAGAGTAAAGAGCCCTTTTGGGGTCAGTGTTTCCCTCACACTGAGGTATTCTTGTATAAAATCCAATTGATTTGGTGTTACCATAAGTCCTCTTCCTGTTAAGCTGAATGGATCTAAACTCTTTGATCTCAATGTCCTCTGTAAAGGCTTGGTGGCAGCATTTCAGTTCAGGGATGATTCTGCTTTCGACAGCGACTCCCCGAGCTCTGGCCACAGGTTGGGTTATTTTGTCATGTTATTTTCATTGCAAACATGCACTATTTATTGTGGGGTGAGTGGGCCTAGAATCAGGATGCTCCATAGTGATACCGCCCTGACCTCACACAGCAGGTGGGGGATAGAGCAGAGAATGGAACAGAGGGTCCTGCAACCCCAAAAGACACCTAGGGACTTTTTATAGCCTTTATCTGAGTGCTTTACACATGACACTGGGTAAATGAGGCACCACCAGCTGTGAATTGAGCCCATATTAGTTCAAAAAAGGATTGTGGAAGAAAGAAGTCTCTGCAAAAATGTTC